>PISX010013944.1:0-54876 GCA_004024625.1 Mellivora capensis | reverse complement strand
GAGAGCCTGCTTCCTCCTCTCTCTCCCTGCCTGCCTCTCTTGCCTACTTGTGATCTCTGTCTGTCAAATAAATAAATAAAATCTTTAAAAAAAAAAATCAGGCAGTTTCACTAAAAAAATATATGTCACCTTCATATATTAAATCATAGGGCTCAAAGGGATTCCAAAAAGCAGCCTCTCTCTCTCCAGCCAGGATTATGCCAAAACTGTCCTAAATATATAAACTCTAATTAAAAAGAAAGAAAAAAAAAGTAAATATAACAGCAAAGAAGCATTCATTTAAAAGAACATGAATTCATAACTGACTTTCCTAATCTAAATGCTAAGCAAAGAAGCAAATCTGCATGCCCATAATTTATGGGTTAGGCATTGGTTTTTTTCAGGCGGGGAAAGAAAGTTATTTCCTGAAATGAAATATACTTCAAAGAAGTCATTTAGTGCAAGCCTTCTATTTGCTAAAAGGAGCAATGAATCCTACATTTGCATTATACCTCTAATTGCTTCATTCATCTGTGGGCTCTTCATCCAAGAGCCAAGTACCCGAGCATTCTGGGAAATTCCTGAGCATCGTCTCTCACATCCTCCACTCCACCCCACCCCCTGAAGCCCCAGAAGGTTTTTTAATCGGACTGGTTAATTCTGGGAGGGGTGACATTTCCTAATGGGGTGGGTCCATTATTTTCCTTTTTTGAAGAAACAGTTATGACATGAATTTCAGTAACATTGATAATACCACATTGTTTTCTTTTCCTTCTATCATATTCCAATCAAATTAAGTTCAGTGCATTTTTTTTTTGTGGAAAAATGAAGAATAGTTATCTCAAGGTGAGTGGGTCAAAGTTTTACATACGCACACACAATCGGACACTATTCTCTATTTCACTGCTCCTGTGGAGCCGTCTGGGTTTCGAGACCTAGAACCCCCGGGTGGTGCTGGCAGACGTGAAAGAGGGTCTCCACCCATTTTGGCTCAACTTCCGACCATCCCAACCCTTCCAGCAACTGTTTTCATCTGCTTTGACATGCTGAAAGTCACCTAAGACTTCTTTGGGAGAACAGATTCTGCTTCATTGTATGAGGCTGAAAACCACTATTTCTAGTGTACCTCACACGTGGACAAATTACCTACTTCAGATCACGAGTGGACTGGACCGCTCAACGCTAGAGGCCAGCAGGGGCATGTCTGCATGTGGGAGCAGGGGGCGGCTAATGTGGTTGGCATCTTACCTTCTCTTTGCCTAAAAATATGGCTTCAACATGGGGTAACCCAAAAGGTAGGCCCATCAACATTCTGAGTTCCCTGTCCCGTGCACGGATCCTGAGGACAAGCAACCCTTCGGGGACGTCCTCTCTTCTGAAGGTAAGGTTCACGTCTCTCATAACCATCTCACCTCTTTTCATCAGCAGCCCGACACCAATTTTAAGACATTTACGCACCTGACAGGAAGTCATGGGAACAGTTGAGAACTGTTGTTCCTGGTTGTATCCAAGAAAGGGGAATCTCTTCTGGCTTGGGAGAGCCCAAGACCACAATGTCAGCCTCATGAAGCTGGAAAGGAAAAGAGAAACACCGAGCTCATTTTAAGCTGTGGCAGCGACATGTGACGAACGATCTGTGTCGCCTGATTTCGATAGCAGATGACGATTCTGAGGTTGATGCCACACGGATGACGTGCACAGAATCACGTCATGGATTTCCTAATGCAGCACATGTCAGCACAGGGCATGACCATCTTGGCCCAGAAAGGAAAGGAAAAGGGGCAAAGTGTCTTTAGGGCAGTCAGTGCAGCGCCTGCACTGCGGGCAGCATTGCCATCCACGTGTCTTCACCGCTAACTGCGGCATCAAGAAAAAGGATGGGGGGGGGCGCCTGGGTGGCTCAGTGGGTTAAGCTTCGGCTCAGGTCATGATCTCAGCATCCTGGGATCGAGCCCCGCAGCGGGCTCTCTGCTTGGCGGGGAGCCTGCTTCCCTCTCTCTCTGCCTGCCTCTCTGCCTACTTGTGATCTCTCTCTCTGTCAAATAAATAAATAAATAAAATCTTAAAAAAAAAAAAAAAAAGAAAAAAGAAAAAGGATGGGACCACGAAAACTGCAGATAGAAGCAGGAGACTGAAAGGTATGCGGGGTGGGCGGCATCTGGAGTCATGTGGCAGCTGATGGGGAAGACGGGGGCGGTTGCTGGGAAGCCACAGGAAGATCTGGCCAGTTTGGGGGGCCTGCTGGCTTGTCCAACCATACAATCCAAATTAGGCCCACATGCAACTTTTACTGGATCTATGGGAGGCTTTTTTCAAGAGCTCAAGAAAAAAAATCTCATTTTCCTAGAGGCTCTGCTTAGTCTCCTGTCAGACTGCTAGTTTTTGGTTTTTTCCTTTTTTTTTTTTTTTTTAAGAAAAATAAAAGAATGCAACTAACTATTAGCACACAACACATTCATCACAACTGTCCTGTCTGATTTTGGTAAGTGCTGGAGGAACATGTCTGGTAGGAGGGTGACACTTAGAAGAGACTGGCTCTGACCTCAACCAAAGAATGACCCCCTGTCCTAGTCCTGTCCCCACTAAGCAACCGACAATCACAAACCAGATCCGTTTATGTGGAGGGCAAGAGGTGAAGGAGGAATGTGGGACCCTATGGGGGAAATAGCTATAATTGCACATGTCAACTGTGTGGGCTGGTGCTACTGCACCCATTGAACAGACAAGGAAACTGAGGCTCAGAGAGTGTAAGCACCTCTCTGGGAATTCCTGTTTCCCCTGAGGAGCCAGTCTCAGGACACTCCACAAGGAAGAAAGAGACAGCTACCCACCCTCCACTCTCCCACACTGCTTTCCTCCTCCCATTGCTCTTTCCACAGACTTTGGTGCCCTGCAACTGACTGCAGATTCTTTAGAACCAGACAGAGGAGGGCAGATAAAACAGGAAAACGGCCCCACAGCCGCGACCACCACCCAACCACCCCATCAACGAACGTGCTCCACGAGCCCTCATCCGTTCGTGGCTGAAGAGCCTGGGGTAGCACCAGCTGAACAACTCAGCCTAGGACTCTGTAGCACAGTCTGGGCAAGAGGCTGCACCCACTAACATCTCTCAGAAATCCTGGGACCAGAGATGGCAGCAAGAGGAAGCAAATTCATGACGGTCCTCCCTGGTTTATGAAGACAAAAAAGCCAAGGTCTAGAATAGCTCCAAGTTCCCCGATAGAGGAGGAACACGGCAACAATTTTAAAAGGCATGTCTTTACAAAGAGCCGATAAAGCCAACCTTTAAAGTTGCCATCCCGGGAACATGGATCAGTTTAATCACGCCGGCAGGGAAAAGGGAATTAACATTTGCTGGGTCCCACTAATGAGCCAAACAGTGCTCATGGCTCTTTCCTCTCGAACTTCATTAAGGCACATGAAGAATATACTGAAATGGTGTCACAGTGAATCAACTTCATTGGTCACACTAAAAAGAAGAGAAGTCCCTCCTAAAAACAACCATCCTTTTTTTTTTTTTTTTTAAACTCTGTGAGACCTCAACACTATGAAATGGAATTCAGAAGTTACTGGAAGCTAACATCACCAGCATCCTAGTGGGGTTCACATCGTATGTTCTCCAGAGAGAGATCTGAAAAGCAGCAAGATTTTTGGGTGATGTTATATTTAGGGGGAAAAATTATTCTTAAGGAAAAAGGATTTTTTCATCTTTTTAAAAGATTTTATTTGAGAGGGAGAGAGAGAGAGAGACAGAGAGAGTGTGCATACATGAGCAGGGGGAGAGAGAAGCAGGCTTCCCACTTAGCAGGGAGACTGACGTGGGGCTCGATCCTAGGACCCTGAGATCATGACCCGAGCTGAAGGCAGACACAACCTACGGAGCCACCCAGGCACCCCAAGGAAAGAGGATTTTAAACATCTGAATAAAAACATGTATTTCTTCATGTACTGATCCTACTGCAGATACTCAACCACACTAAGCTCCAAAAGGAACTCAAACGTTTAACTCTTGTTGGAAATGCTTAGCAGGTAAGAAACACCATGTCGCTACATTTTTCGCACACAACAGCAGCAAAAACAACATGTTAAAACTTCTGTAAAGAGGAAGTTAGTATGTACAAGGTTGAAACATTCATTTTGGAAAAAGCAAAGGATCAGAGGTTCGCACAGGTCCCCGAAGAACACTTAGTTTCCTACATGCGATGCCTTTGACACAACCTGTTCTTTTCATCACCTATAAATCTCAGGGAGCTCATTCCCACTCCTCAGCTCCATGTTTAAACACAACCCAGGCGTGGGCTGTGCTAAATGAGCAACCGGAAGATGGCCGATCCCGCAGAGAAAAGACGAAAATCTCCGCCATTAGCAATGATCTCGCTGGAGATGCTGACTCTTTCTGGAGAGGAAAACTGCTAGATGCTGGAATCAATAAATCACTCCCTGAGGAGCAAGGAAGATTTTAATGAGCTAAAATTCAAGAACGATCATCTTGCTGGCTGTTTCTACTTTCCTTCTCAAAAGTGGGGAAGACATGGGGAGATGGAGAGGAGAAGGGAGTTGAGGGAAACTGGGGGGGAGATGAACCATGAGAGACTATGGACTCTGAAAAACAACCTGAGGGTTTTGAAGGGGCGGGGGGTGGGAGGTTGGGGGAGCCAGGTGGTGGGTATTGTGGAGGGCACGCATTGCATGGAGCACTGGGTGTGGTGTAAAACTATGAACTCTATTACGCTGAAAAGAAATTTAAAAAAAAAAAAAAAAAAAAAAAAGTGGGGAAGACCCTGGCCAAAGCCTGGGGTCTCTTTCTCTGCGGAGGCTTGGGTAGAAGCCACTTACAGAGCCCCGCCCGCTCCCCAGGCGGAGGACCAAATGCTAAAACAATAGTAAGACACAGAAAAGCTGATGTTTAATGTGGGGCATGTGGGAGTCATGTATAGTTTAGGTATCATGAAAACTATTTTTCTCCATGTCACTGATTTTTAAGAGCGGGGGTGGGGGGGCAAGCATTGGAAAATGGATAGAGGGAGACGGAGGACAGATGAGATTTGCAACGTCATTAAGGAACATCATAGTTTTGTATTCAGCAAAAAAAAAAAAAAAAGATCTTAAAATTCAAATTACAGAAAGTATGCCCCCCTACCCCTCTACCCACCCTGACTAGAAGACAATTTAACTTTCACTATCGTTTTGAAAGGGCACATTGGGAATCTCAGGTATGATATACACTGAAAGCTGGGATGAATGAGAAAAAAAAAAAACAAAAAAAAAACAAGGTTGAGAGATTTTGATGAATCGTGATTCTGAGGATCTGAAAGAAAAAATCCCTGCCCACAGGATTTAAGAACAATCCTTCAGATTTTTTTGGGGGGGGGGGAGATAGGAAAAGAAATGATTTAACATCCCATTTCTACTCATTTTGGCCACAGAGACATCGGCATTCTTGATCGGTCCCCGCACACGAACTGGGCAGCTGTCACGTACAGCAAGTACAGGGAGGGGTCTGGAGGGAAGGGTGCCTCGAACTTGTTCTTCCACTTTTCTTAATTTTTTTTTAAATTTATTTATTTGTCAGAGAGAGCAAGCGAGAGAGCGAGCACAGGCAGACAGAGTGGCAGGCAGAGGCAGAGGGAGAAGCAGGCTCCCTGCTGAGCAAGGAGCCCGATGTGGGACTCGATCCCAGGACGCTGGGATCATGACCTGAGCCAAAGGCAGCTGCTTAACCAACTGAGCCACCCAGGCGTCCCCACTTTTTTTTTTTTAAGATTTATTTGATTCAAACCATTTTTAAAATTCTAGAATAAGCCAATTTGGTCATGACATATTATCCTTTTAACACATTCTCTGGGTTTGATTTTTCTAATATTTTGCTCTAATTTGTGTCTATTAAAAGAACTACTGTAATTTTCTCGTTATATTTTTGAATCGGGGTTATGCTGGCCTCATAAAATGTGTTATGAATAAACGTTCTGTCTGTATTCCTTGAAAAGAAAATAAAGATTTGATGTTGGGGGAGGGGAGAGGCTGGGGGAAAGAATCTCAAGGGGATTCTGCGCGGAGCAAGGAGCCTGATGCGGGGCTCAATCCCACGACCCATGAGATCATGGCCAGTGCTAAAACCAAGAGTCTGATGCTCAATGGACTGAGCCACCGAGGAGCCCCGGTTCTCCCACTTCCGAAGAACTGGGACACACTGTCATTGTGTGAGACCAGTCAGGTGGCTTCCCAGATCGCCCTTCCATGGCAGATTGCTCCCGGTGCTTTGCAGCAACGAGGACAGTCTGTGATGTCTTATGTGGCACAGAGGCTCCTTGACAATCTCACGGCAAAGTCTTGAAGACTTAGGTTCCTCTTTTTTTTTTTTTAAGTTCTTTAATGGAATGTCACTTTTCTTTATATAGAAGCCAAATTCCCCAATGTGCAGACCTTTTCTTGCTGACCGACAAGGAGCTGTCAGATGGGCCTACTTTGTTTGGTTGCCCTCACGCCACCAGACGTTGTTTTAGGAAGATTATTCTGGAAGCTGGACTGAGAAGGAGTTGGAGGGAGTAGGAGGGAAACGTGCAGGAGGAGGAGACACTCGGTGGGAAGCTGGATGCACAGGTTCCCAGCACAGGATGGTCCGGGAGGAGGGGAGGTAGGCTGGGACTCGTCAGCACACAGGTGGGGTTAGACTCAGAAACTTGGAGGTCTGAGCGAAACGGACAGAATGGGAAGGAAAGGGGCCTTCAGTCCATCCCTGGGAGTAATTCCGGGTAAGAGAAGAGGAGCAAATGGTGACGCTGGTGTGGCCCAGGAGGCAGGAAGCGTGGTGTAGCCGCACAGGTGCTGGGGAAAGGGCATGGTAGACAGGTCTGAATGACACGCAAGGGCCAAACAAACTGAAAGCAAAAAAAATCCATTTTGGGTAATTAGGAATTCATCAGTGACTTTCCTATAGACGTGGGCATTAGCAACTGTGACTGGAAAAGTTCTGCCATTTCGATAAAGTGTGTTCCCTACAGATGCAAACTTCATTTAGGCCTTGAGCTTCATGAGCAGAGTCCCTGTTTGTTCACACTTTATTTTAACTTAGGACGTCTGCCTTTTCATTTGAATTAACTGAACATCTCCCAGAGGATTATGGCTTTGTACCTATGGATAAATAACCACATTTTACTGAAATATTGAGCATACTATCAAATAGAAATATTAAAATAACTCTGTAAATATGCTAAAATAGGAACATCAAGCCATTTTTTTTAGGTCTTTAATCTATTTTTTTAATTAAATTGTTTACTTTTTATTAACATATAATGTATTATTAGCCCCAGGGGTACAGGTCTGTGAATCCCCAGGTTTACACACTTCACAGCACTCACCATAGCACATACCCTCCCCTGTGTCCATAAAACCATTCTCACTCAGATATCCTAATACTTTGGCAAGATAAGAGAATGACAATTTCAGCAGAAGGTAGTCCCCCACCCTCTTCCCCACACACTATGTGATCTCATCCTGGGAGAATTCTTTTTTGTTTTTTTCCCCCCACAAATTGGGCATGTGTCTTTCTTCTACTTTGCTCTGTGAACAGATCATTGGCTTTTATTTAATTATTTTAAAGATTTTCTTTATTTGATAAAGTCAGAGAGAGAACAAGCAGGCAGATGGAAAGGGCGAAGCAGACTCCCCACTGAGCAGGAAGCCTGACTCAGGGCTCGATCCCAGGACCCTGGGATCACTGACTGAGCCACCCAGGCATCCAGATCATTGGCTTTTAAAATTAATACCTATCTTGTGCTTATTTCATAAATCAGAATGACTCCAAGCCAAATGGACAGTTAGGGATTATGACTAGCACTTACCTACCAACATCTTTCTGCAAAGGATCATAAATGACCTTCCTTTTTCTTTTTAAAGATTTATTTATTTGACAGACAGAGATCACAAGCAGGCAGAGAAGCAGGCAGAGAGAAAGGGGGAAGCAGGTTTCCTGCTGAGCAGAGAGCCCGATGCGGGGCTCGATCCCAGGACCCTGGGATCATGACCTGAGCCGAAGGCAGAGGCTTAACCCACTGAGCCATCCAGGCGCCCCATGACCTTCCTTTTTCTACACGTTCCTAAGTTCACCTCTTACTTCACCATCCGACATACTTAACCGCTCCATAAAGGAGAAGAGTACCAAAGAGATCCGGCTGTGTCCAGAATGACAGAAAAGACAGTCCCTCCGTCTTCAAGCGCGCCTGCTGCTGACGTGGGTTCTAACACGCGAGGGAAGGTGAGCACGACCTCACCTCTGGTAACGGATATACTCTGAATGATTCATCCAAAGTAATTTCCTTCCTTACCCTCTAGGGAGACGACGAAATGACAAGGGATGGCGAAGAGACAAAGACAGAGTCTGCGTGTGTGTGGTGAGAGACAATCCCATACAACAAAGACTCAGAACCACGTGGCACTAAAAGGAAGAAATGCCCAGGCAGGGGTGCCCGAGGCGACCCTAGGCCAGCCAGGCCTCACAGAGGCAGGACAGCCCCGACGACCTGCCTCCGCAGTGTCCAGCCCAGACCCGAAAAGCGGCAGCCTGGTGGAGTTAACGAGAGGAGCGGCAGCTGTGTGAAATTGAACTTGGCCTTTCCTGGCGCACTCGCCTTTCCCAGTTCTGAACCTTGGATCCCACATGGGCCCATCTGTGCATTCCTCTTCCTCCAGTCACCGTCCGGGCCTCGGCCACCTCCTCTGCAGAGCAAAGAAGCTGTACTCTGCGGAAGGGGCCTGAGCTGCCAGGGGCAGGACGCTTGCGGGGTGTTACAAGGCCTCCGTCCAAGCACAGTCTCTGCGGCTCCTCACGGGTGCCAGGGCTCGCCACACTTCATCTGTGCGTGTCGTGTCAATGAGACCACAGAGGAGAAAAGCTCGGAGGAGGAAATCTTTACCCGAACATAAGGGGCTTTACAGTTGTGGGTTATGTTTAATAGCTACCCATTAAAGTATTCTAATTCTAACTCCTTAAATTACATTTTAATTCCTTAAACATCATTTACGCTGGGGAAGAAGGGGTGAAAGGTGGAGCCAGGCTCTGCCGACGGGGATAACGCTAGGTGCGCTGGAGGGGACATCACCGGTCTGCTGGTCACAGGACACAGCCGGGAGCCCTTCTTTTATGCATATACACCTCAAACTACGTACGGCTCACAAGGGCGTCACCCTATGTGGCTCCTAGAGCGCGTGCCCATCAGTTCCAATAGATTCTCTCACAAATCCTCTTACACCACTAGATATAATCAGCCTGATCTGGGGACTTTTAAAAAAGTCCATTCACCTCCTTCTCCGGTGTTAGTAAGTGATGCAATCAATGATCAGGGAGTGACAGCAGTGAAAAGTATGGGACTATGACATCTCCAAAGGCATTTTCAGTCCACGAACATGGAAAAACACGTCAGAGAATGCTCAGGGCCCTCCATGACTCAGGTCACTTAGTCACACATTACTGAATAACCTTGGTATTTGCTTGGTACATGATCCCGTGGTGCCCTGTGATTGGGGACAGTCTCCCTGCCACCTGTAACTGGTGTGTGTGTGTGGGGGGGGGAAGACTCCTGTCGAGGCACTGTCTTGCGAGCCCCCACAGGTGACCAGGGCACCCTTACCACCCTCTCAATAAGGTGGACAACCTCCCAAAGCCTCAAGGAGAGAATGGCACTGAGTCTACTTCGGCCTCCTCTCTTAAAAGGATGTCTGTGGGATGATAAACTGTTGGAATAAAACAAGAGTGAACTCAAGTCTAATGTCTTGGGCCTTGGTTTCTCTGATGTTTCTCATCTGAACTGTCAGGTACTTCCTGGTGTTAAAGATTAGACTTTAAATGTACTTTTGAAGGGGCACCTGGGTGGCTCAGTGGGTTAAGCCTCAGCCTTCAGCTCAGGTCATGATCTCAGGGTCGTAGGATTGAGCCCTGCATCAGGCTCTCTGCTCGGCAGGGAGACTGCTTCCCCCTCTCTCTCTGCCTGCCTCTCTGCCTACTTGTGATCTCTGTCTGTCAAATAAAGAAAATCTTTAAAATATATACATATACTTTTAAAGACGGGGTTTTGTGATCACCTGGAATAAGAGCTGACTCAGGACAGTGGCTGAAAATTCAGGCTGTAGTGCCACCACCATCATTTTTTTTTTTTTTAAGATTTTATTTATTTGACAGAGAGAGATCACAAGTAGGCAGAGAGGCAGGCAGAGAGAGAGAGGGGGAAGCAGGCTCCCTGCTGAGCAGAGAGCCCGATGTGGGGCTCGATCCCAGGACCCCGAGATCATGACCCGAGCCAAAGGCAGAGGCCCAACCCACTGAGCCACCTAGGCGCCCCGCCACCTCCATCATTTTAAAATTAGATTTGGAAAGTCTCTTTACTTCTCCAGGTCTCAGTCTCCTCCTCTGTGAGATGGGAAGAATAAAGGTTGGGCCCAACAGGAAATCTGGGCAGAATCAAGGACACGACCTGAGCAAAACAGGGAGCCTGGTTCTCGGGACTCACTAACTCAATTACCAGGAGGGACCATGACTGCCATTACTGCGGGGCACTGGTCTGTGGCCTCTGCCTTGATAGTTATTATGCTCACCAGAACCCTTGAAAGCCAGATGACAGTGGGGTGACATTTAAAGTGCTGAAGAAAAATGCCGTGCCAACTGAAAATTCTCCATCCAGCAAAAAGCCACTTCAAAAACAAGAGGGAGATTTGTGTACTTGCGTATTAACACAAGCTAAGGGAGTACATTATCGCTAGACGGGCCTTACAGGAAATGCAGACAGAAGTCCTCAGGGTAGAAATGACAGGCTACCTGACATTAACTCCAAGTCTCATGAAGAAATAATGATCTCCAGAAAAACCAGTATCGCTGTATTTTGGATCTGTAACAATACATTTTCTTTCCCAGCACTTAAAAGGGAAATGCATTAAAAATTAAAAAATATTTTTATGTATATTTATGATAATAAATTAACTAAAATATACATAAAACATTTTTATGTATATTTATATAATATTTCATATTTTATGCCCCAAAGGGGCACGTGCACCCGAATGTTTATAGCAGCAATGTCCACAATAGCCAAACTATGGAGAGAACCTAGGTGTCCATCAGCAGATGAATGGATAAAGACGTGGTATATATACACAATGGAATACTATGCAGCCACCAAAATCCCCGAAATCTTACTGTTTGCAATGATGTAGATGGAACTAGAGGGTATTATGCTGAGCAAAATAAGTTAATCAGAGAAAAGATAATTATCACATGATCTCTCTAATGTGAGGAATTTGAGGGGCAGGGCCAGGGGTTGTGGGGGATAGGGAAGGAAAAAATGAAACAAGATGGGACCGGGGAGGGAAACAAACCCTAAGAGACTCTTAATCTCACAAAACAAACTGAGGGTTGCTGGGGGGAGGGGGGGGATAGGGATAAGGTGGCTGGGTTATGGACATTGGGGAGGGTATGTGTTATGGTGAATGCTGTGAAATGTGTAAGCCTGATGATTCACAGACCTATACTCCTGGGCAAATAAAAAATTATATGTTAATAAAAAATATATATATATGTGTGTGTGTGTAAATATATATATATATATATATATATATATATATATATATATATATAAACCCAGTCATGTAACTCACTAATCTCATTCACTTTAAAAGCCAGAATTTTTTTTCCCCAATGTTTGGAAAAAAGATTATTCTTTTTTCAAGATTTCGTATGTACAAGTCTATTTAGAAATGTCCAATTCATTTTCAAAAGCCTTCTATAAGCCATGCTCTGCAGTGAATTTAAACTGGAAATGACTTAGTGATCACTTAGCTTTTGTTCAAAAAACCCCCGCCCCCTTTGATCTTTCAAATGGGAAAGACTTGTATTTTTCCCTTCTTGTGTTAATACTAGTTTTGAGGGTTTCCGTGCTCAGAAAGAGGAGACATGAGATCCTCTGAGAAAAACAAAATAAAACGGTTCTCTTTATTTCTGGGTTATTTCTTATGCACACAGCTGGGATGGACGCGATTTGTCACAGCTGGAGGCCACTTCACCCCGTCCTCCAGCTGTGTCTCACCACAGACTCCAGAAAGGCTCTCCCTCGAGCAGTTCGAGTAACGGGTGTGTACGCGGGGCCCCAAGGAACCTGTCAGCCTCGCTTCCCCGTAGAGGCGTACCACTCCAACTCCTAAATACTGAACGCAGAACATTCTCTCGCCTCCAACCGCTTTTGGCATCAGGGTGAACTCCTCGGGGTGAGGCAGAGATAAGCCAGTTCTCACTGGGCGGGTGGCCCTGTCCAGGCCCTGCACTGGGGAGACATTCCACTCCTGGGGCGCGGGATGCTGAGTGCGGGGCCTCTGTCCGGGTGGCGCAAGGAGCCCGACCCAGAAACACCACACCCAGAGCTTTCGCTTCGGGACATCCGACGCTCTTCCATCGCATGAAGCTGATTTGGACAAGTGCCCAAACATCCTTCCCCTCCCCCATGGAATAAACACATAATTTCTAGCAAAGCCCAGAAGTGATGCTCAGAAACAAAGCAGGAAACTTAATTTCCAGTGACAGACTCAGATGGGCATGAAACGGCAAAGCTGCAAATTACAGAAGTCTACTCTATTATCCACAAAACTCTGAAAAGGCAAATCTCAACTCTTCTTGCTCAGGCTCCACGGAGATGTTATGCGTAACCAGAATCCGCTTCTATCCCACTAACTCTATGTAACCATTTCTCAACACTGTAGGAAGGAACGCTACTCCTGTAAGAGTTCATTAATAAACAAGGAACCCCTCCACCAGACGTGACTTGAAGCAGAGTGGCTTCTGAGGAACACAGAACTTGCGGGACGGAAGAGGTCCACAGCGGTGGAGCAAAGGCTCTCTGTTGCGTTACTTCAAGTTGGTAATACTGGTGAAGAAGGGGGGTGGGTGTAAAGGCCAAAACTGGGCACCCACTCTCTCCCACTCCCTTCGTCTTGCTTTGGTTTCATCCTTCCCACCTCAAGATGGCGCAAGGCCCTCCCGTAGCAACTCTCTCCTGCCTGCCATACACTGGAAACACCTCTACTGGACTTCCAGTGAGGGACCTGGGTCCCACTACTTTACTAGCTTACCTCCTTATGATTTCATTGACCCACTGACTTTTCCACATTGCGAAACTGGCCAGTGTCTTTCCTGACTCACCATTAACAGCAGCCAAGCTATTAATGTGGATGTTCGTAGGGGCCAAGTTCTGTGTGAAGCCAACTTGCACGACTGAATCTCCCCAGCACCCCTATGCGGCGGGCAGTATTATGATCCCCTTTCTACACATGAAGAGATGAGGTTCAGAAAAGTCAAGTGACAGGGAAGGCTTGATCCCAGAACTGTCACCAAAGCCTATGTCCCACTGCTTACCAAGAACACAAACATGTCTGACTCCAAACCCTCCAAGATAGTTCCCACTGGCCGCAGCCGGCTGCGATCACCTGTAGGTCATCCCAGACTTGAGAGGCTGCGTGTTGTGTAGGAGGTGGTAGGCAGGACTCTAATGTTACGTGGTCACCTCCTGACCCCCAAACCTCTCAGGATGGAACCCCCCAACCAGATGGCCAATGGGGGGTATCTTGCTCCATGTCAGGTACAAAGAAGCCTATAAGACACGCTTCCCGAAGATGACTTCCTTCGGCCAATAGCTATAACCCTTTGTTTCTCCTATTCCTCCCCAACACTTATCACTGCAGTAAGGAGAATCGAAATGTACTACGATCTTACATTGTACTATTTGTTGTTGAGGAAACGAGAAAACAAAAATCCCAAGCTGTTGTTAAACTTATACAACTCGCTGTTTTTCACAGGGCAGGTCTGCTGAGGGTGCGACCAGCAAGGGTGGACACATGCCCTGACGCGGGCAGGTGCCCCAGGATGCCAACCCCATGCTCAGGTGACCCACCACCACTGTAGCCTGCAGAGGTCTGCGGTCTCGGTTCTTGGAAACCAGGCCCAGTAATGGCCCGTGTTTCAGAAATAAAATCCAGGAAGAGTGGAAAGTCAAATGTCAGGCAGAAGCACGGAGGCACGTCCGCGGGGAGGTACGTGGCTCATGAACTGTGAGCCTCTGGCATGAAAAACGGAAAGAACAAGGCTTTGTCTTGAGTTGCGACAAGCAGTAGGTAGCCCAGGGAGAAGGGGGCCAGAGGCCAGATAAATTTCAAAGACCAGTATGACGCCCTGAACCATCCTGTCCATATTTTTGGCTACAGAGACGAAGCAATAAGGAGAAAGGCCACAGTCTCTAAGATTCACGGTGGGGCCATTCTACGTACCCGGGAAACAATGTGTGTGCAAGAACTCTTCAACAGAACCTTCCTGGATGTCCGAAAACAGGAAAGTTACCCAATTTCTAGATTCTCTAGAGAGTAGAGCCGCTTGGTCGTTCTCAAAGTCAGGATGAGATTTATCCCAAAGAAGAGTCAAGGTGATTTATTTCCATCATAAAAAAGTACTTTGAAAGATGTCTTTGTTTTACCAAAATACAGATGCAATCGGCAAAGTCATCTGCGACAGCTGTGAAAACGTTCAGTTGCCAGTGAAGGTATTTTGCTCTTTTCCACCACAGCTGTTCAGTCCAGAGCAGGGTGTGTGTTCTTCTTCCACTAACCTTCCAAAATCAAAAATTCTCCGCTCTGAACTGGGAGTCCCTGAATTTTCTTGCATAGGCCGCCCCCATGTGGTGACCACTCAAAAGACACAGAGGTTCTGAGCTTAGCTGGACGACCACGTTTCTGAGCTGCCTTCACAGGAGAAAGAGCTGCATGTATTAGACCCGCCTGCAACTCAGGTATCTCACTTCCCCGTCGAGACACCTGCCTCCCCGGGGCAGGACAGCAACTTCTCACTTCTGTTCTCATGGGGCAACATAAGGAATATGTATTTTTCGATGCTGTTCTGCAGTTACTTTACTGTCCTTAACACACTTTTAATTTGACTTCACTTTGCTTGAAATGTATAAAAATTCATGGCCATTTTTGGAAATTAAAAACTTTATTAACTGTTCCAGCCGTGAAAATGTAAACAGATGATAGAATGCACCTGGACACCCAGCCCACTGCCCAGAAAAAAGGCACGGCCAACACCAGTGAGTCTCCTTTCCACCTATATCTACATCCTTGTCCTGGTAAATGGTTTCCTGATTGGGTTCAAGGACCATATATTTCTTTTATCTTTTTAGTTTATATATGTAGCCCTAAAGCATAGATATATATGGCATTGCTTTTAGACTTTAAATAAACGGTGTCACATGCAATGAACCCTTTTGCAAATGCTTTTTTTTTTCAACAAGTGCTATATTAAAAAATTCTTTCACATTGATATTTGCAGCTCAAGATCTCCTCAATATTGTCTTGTTTTTGCCCTTCTACCTCTGTGTAAATTTTATTTTATTATTAAAGATTTTATTTATTTTTTTGACAGAGAGAAAGAGGAATGCAAGCAGGGGGAGTGGGGGAGGGAGAAGCAGGCTCCCGGCTGAGCAGGGAGCCTGATGCAGGGCTCTATCCCAAAGTCTTGGGGTCTAAAGGCAGATGCTTAACTGACTGAGCTACCCAGGCACCCCCTCCGTTAAATTTTAGAATCAGCTTGTCAAACTCGCCAAAACAATAATAAGCCAGGACTCTGACTCAAATTTATAGATTAATTTGGGCAGAATCATTATATCTTAAAGATACTGAGTTCTCTTTTTTTTTTTTAACAAGGCCAAATCTCTCTATTGCAAAGCCACCAACATGCTGCCATGTCCGCTTCTCTGAATATTGAGTCCTCTTTTTTTTTTTTAAAAGATATTATTTACTTATTTGACAGACAGAGATCACAAGTAGGCAGAGAGGCAGGCAGAAAGAGAGAGGGGAAAGCAGGCTCCCTGCTGAGCAGAGAGCCCTACGCCAAAGGCAGAGGCTTTAACCCACTGAGCCACCCAGGTGCCCCTCCTTTTTCCTTTTCTAATATAAGCACTTAAAATTATATTTCCAACATGAAAGACGCTTACCTTGCTTTGAAGCTGAGACGTGTTCCACTGGGAGCTCATGGTCATGGACCCTCTTCTCTGAAACAGGCATTGCAGGGCAGCTTCCAAAGACCCATGGGCTCCTATTACCAAGATCTTCTTTCCATCTAAGTTGACACCTATCCACCAAATGGAAATTCAGTATCATGATCAAAACTTCGAGCCTTCCTCCCCTGCAGCTTTAGCATAAGGACAAAGAACCTTTTAAAACTTGGCCCTCTGAGCCAAGTTGGAGCCCACAATGGCTATCATGACTTACTCTTTCTTTGTGAATGTTATGGCTGAGTGACTGAGAATCATCATTACGATCACTCACACGATGGAAAAAGTGTCTACCTGGCGTATCTCAGCTTAGTGGCTAATGTTGTAAAGGTATATATGAAAGGTTAATTTTCTAATGGAACTCTGGTATATATTTTGGAGGAATTTTTTCACTGAAGTACAGCTGACGCGTAATGTTACATTAGTTTCAGGCGTGCAATGCAGTAATTCAACCGAGACTGTATGTCACGCTATGCTCACCCTAAGCAGAGCTGCCATCTGTCACCATATGCTATTCCAATACCACAACTATATTTCCTATGCTGTACCTTTAATTCCTGTTATTCATTCCGTAACTAGAAACCTGTATCTCCTACTCCCCTCTCACCCACGCTGCCCACCAACCCCCCCATGGCAACCACCAGTTTGTTCTCTATGTTTATGGGTCTGTTTCTGTTTTTTAGATACCACATATAAATGAAATCATACGACATTGGTCTTTCTCTGACTTATTTCACTTAGCATGATACCCTTAGATCCGTCCATGCTGTCACAAATGGCAAAACCTCACTGGTTTTTTACAGCTGCGTAAGACTCCATATCGTATATGGACACATCTTCTCTATCCATTCATCTATCTGTAGATTGCTTCCATACCTTGGCTACTGTAAATAATGCTGCAATAAACACAGGGGAGCATATATCTTTTGGAATTAGTGTTTTCATTTTCTTTGGGTAAATACCCAGGTAGTGGAATTACTGGATCAAATGGTAGTTCTATTTTTAATTTTTTGAGGAACCTCCATACTGTTTTCCAGAGTGACTGCACCAGTTTGCAGTTTCCCACCAACAGTGCACAAGGGTTCCTTTTTCTCCACATCCTCCCCGACACTTGTTATTTCTTTTATTTTTGATTCTAGCCATTCTGATTGGTGTGAGGTGATATCTCATTATGGTTTAATTTGCATTTCCCTGATGATCAGTGGTGTTGAGCACTTTTTCATGTACCTGTAGGCCATATGTATGTCTTCTTTGGGAAAATGTCTATTCAGACATTTCTAATACTTTAATCAGATTGTTATTATTATTGGGTATTGACTTGTATAAGTTCTTTATATATCTGAGATATTAAATATTTTGCAATTTTTGTTTGATGGTTATATGTTTGGGTGTGCAGGAGGAACAACTGCTTCTCTTTTACTAAGGTGGAATAGAAAAAATTTTGTTAAAATTTTTTTTTTTAAGATTTTATTTATTTATTTGTCAGAAAGAGAGAGACTGAACACAGGCAGACAGAGTGGCAGGCAGAGGCAGAGGGAGAAGCAGGCTCCCTGCTGAGCAAGGAGCCCGATGTGGGGCTTGATCCCAGGACGCTGGGATCATGACCTGAGCCAAAGGCAGCCGCTTAACCAACTGAGCCACCCAGGGGTCCCAGTTAAATTTTTATATACAGGGACGCCTGGGTGGCTCAGTTGGTTGGACAACTGCCTTTGGCTCAGGTCATGATCCCAGAGTCCCGGGATCGAGTCCCACATCGGGCTCCCAGCTCCACAGGGAATCTGCTTCTCCCTCTGACCTTCTCCTCGCTCATGTTCTCTCTCACTGCCTCTCTCTCAAATAAATAAAATATTTAAAAAAATGTTTAAAAAAATTTTTATATACAGCTAGAAAGCCTTTAATATATGAAACTCATTAACCTGATAACCAAGGAAAAGAAATTATTCATTTCTTTTTTTTTTTAAAGATTTTATTTATTTATCTGACAGACAGAGATCACAAGTAGGCAGAGAGGGAGGCAGAGAGAGGAGGAAGCAGGCTCTCCACGGAGCAGAGAGCCCGATGTGGGACTCGATCCCAGGACCCTGGGATCATGACCTGAGCTGAAGGCAGAGGCTTAACCCACTGAGCCACCCAGGCGCCCCGAAATTATTCATTTCTATGTCAATGACATAAAAGAGCAAGGTCAAGGGGCGAACAATGGAAATTAAATACTGATTACAGAAAGAGTTACTGCTCACTGATAAATCCCAATCAAGGTTCTCATACCCTGAACTATATCTGACAGCTCCCTCATTTAAATCTTGCACATAAGTTTTATTTAAGTTTACGTATTAACAGATTTGAGAAGTTGAAGCTTGGAACATTTTCCACTGTGGTTATTCTGAATGTTTCCTGAGAGAACCTGAGCCTCTGTTCACAACAGGTCACTCATCTTTACCAGTTTCTTTTTAAAACTGTAATAGAGGTAACCTTGTTAGAAAAGTCTGTCAGAGTCATTTGCATCTCCTCGAAGACAAGCAAAAGAGCTGACATTGAATATTACTTCCATGTTTCAATTAGACTCTTCCAGAGAGAAATCCTTATTAAAAAATCAGTAAGTCCCAAAAAAGAGAAAACCGCAGCCTTTCTAAAGGAGCAATCATACCTGACTTTTCAAGAAGTTCAATTACAGCTCTGGCCACAGGTGAGACGTAACATTCATGGGCATCCCCACGGACCAGCCTCCCCAGGTTGATGTCTGTTACTCTGAATTTGAAAAAAAAGGAAAGTTGTAAGCCAAAACATGGTCAAAGCTCACTTATCTGTAACTCACACGAATTTTTTTTTAACACACTCTTTTTTTTTTCTTCAAAGATTTTATTTATTTATTTATTTGACAGAGATCACAAGTAGGCAGAGAGGCAGGCAGAGAGAGAAGGGGAAGCAGGCTCCCCGCTGAGGAGAGAGCCCGATGTGGGGCTGGATCCAGGACCCTGAGATCATGACCTGAGCTGAAGGCAGAGGCTTTAACTCACTGAGCCATCCGGGTGCCCCTAACTCACATGTGTTAATCCCAAACGATATCCACATCAACACTGGATAGACAGAATATATTAAGTCATTAAATATAAAGAATGGGCAAGAAAGGAGGCCACTAGCTTCTTAGAGCAGTCCCTTGGGAAACTCTGAAGTGGCTCCTGTGGGTTGGGCCAACCTTGGGAATTCTGGTTCTGCCTGGAGAGCAGGACAAGCACAAGGCCATGCAAGGCCTCGCTGTGCACAAGTGCAGGGAACTCTGTTCGGTGTGCTCCATGGAATGGTGTCCCTAAAGGATGCAACCCCACTGTCGTGCAGCCGAGCCTACTTTTTCCTTGAGGGAATTTGTATCTCAATCAGTATCAAAATCCAGGACCAATCCTAGAAATCTGGGGTGACCTAGCAAGACATGGGATTCACGAGTCTGATCCCCATTTAATATCAGTACTTACTTCCTTGGGAAATCAAGAAATAAAATCTGAGTGACCATGTGCTTTTAATGGCTTCTGCGCTCTTCCTCCCTCAAATCCAGGACCCAATGGTCCCTAACTATTTAGTGAAACTGATGGGCTCCATACAAGTTTGTAATTAAATGGAGACACAGAAAAATGTTCATAGTTCTCTCTTTTCACAGAAGATTTGAAATTACACTTTGATAGCAGGTTCTGGATGTTTTCTCACTGAACAGGGCTTCTTCTCCCTTCTAGTTAGTCTAGTACAGAATCAGAGATCTTCATGACAACTTTTCAACCTGTGTTTGTGTAAACCCTGGGTCTAAGCGCCCAGAGAAGTTCGAGAATGGAAGAAGCCCGGGTGTGTCCACCAGGCGGTAGCCTTTCAATCCAGCTCCTGTGAGGCATACGGGATGGGAATTTGCTTACAACATTTGCTTACAATGCTAAATACATGATCTTCTTTTTGACCATAGTACAAAACACACTTCCTATTTCCATGTAGGAAAATGAGATTTTTCCCTCCCCAGAAGTCCCGATCGCCCACATGAATGGGCAGTACTCCTCGTCTCATGAGGTGGATGTCACGCCAGGACATGAGTCAAAGACAAATATTAGTGTACCACATATTTGTAGTTTTTTCCTCTAATTTCAAATAAAACCTTGTGTTATGAATGAAAGTGCTTGTTTTGCTTTTCTCAACTTGCCTGGGATGAAGGAAGCATGGGGTGCTGCCTGTGAGTCAGGACTCTGGGGTGTTTCTTTGGTCTGGCAGAATTTTCAAGGAAACACTTATTTAGATGAGGAAGGCTGGCCAAGGGCTCTGTGAATCAGGCAGGAGGTTATGAAATGAATGTGATGGTGTGAAGGATGTTCCTTCCAGAATGGCGCCCAAGCCCTACAAAAGGGCAAGTGCCTATTCCAAAATATGTAACTTTCTTATATGGAATTTAAAAAGCCCACAAATTCCTGAAATAATTAAAGGACTTCTTCCACTCTTAATTACAGACCCAGCCGAAACAGTGGAACTAAAAGGAAAAAAGATCACAATAGAAAAGCTCGGTTAGCAATAAGACTGGATTGTTTTCTTTTATATTTTCTCACCCATCCACATCCTTTTCTGGTTTCAAGGCATTGAGGACTTTGTTGCTAAAGGAGTTCTCAGAGATCTGAAGGGCAAGGCCATGTACTCTGGTGTCTTCATTAATCTTCAAGATTTCATCTATAATCTATAGAGACGAAAAAAAAAAACCACCCTAAAATCAATACTATAAAAATAAGACCCAATAAAAGAAGTTTCATATAAAAAACCAGATTCATATAAATGCATCGGTTTTTTTTTTTTTCACTCCTTGTTGAAGTTGCTGTAAAGCAGAATGAAGAAAGTCTAATTTCTCTTTTCACCGTGTTTATAAAAGTTTTCAAAAGCAGCATGGCTGAATTTTAGGGACTTCTTTGTCTTTCTTACTGCCCTACTCTCTGCCACAACAGAACAAAACCAAACCAAACCAGACGCTGAGATACAAAAAAGACAACCCCACGACTGTACTTGAGTGAAACACACCGCCAGCTTTCAGGGAGACCACGGGGCACAATCTCGGGCGTTCCAACCAGCCCAGACAAGCCTGTGTTTCAGACACAACGTGTTCAACAAAGGCTTCCCAACTGCTGCCCTCTAGAAGCCATCACTCAGGCCCTCAGGTCCCCTGGGCCTGAATGGACCCAGATAGCATTTCCAAAGGCTTGTGATTGATAAATTCAAAGCACAGATACCTCCTTTTTATAGGAAACGCTAAAATAACTATTTCTGAAAAAGACCAAAGTACAGCTTGGGAAGGTGATGTAAAAATGTAAAAGCTAACGAATGCCTGGGTGTGTCCTTCCATAAGAAATGCTCTGTCCTGTCTAGCTCTATTTTATGCCAGGAGATAACACATGGATTCATTTCACTTTACAGTATTATTCGTTCCTAAGTAAAAGAGACACCAGCCCATGGATATGGGTCTCACTGTGAGAAGTGTTGCTTTCACCACCTGTTTCACTGTCTAGCAAAAATCACTGTGGTATTTCCACCTGGTGAGAGAGGAAAATGCTGTATGACACTCAAAAATCAAGAAATAAAATTTTGTTCCTTTCATTCACCAAGCTTTCATTCATTCAACAGACGTTGCATGTTTTGAGTCCCTACTCTGTGCCAGTTCTGAGACAGGGAATACAGCTGTGAATAAAATGCCTGCCCTCCTGCGGTTTATATTCTAGTGGGGAAGACAAGAGGGAAAAGGAAAAATAATAATAATAATAATAATAATAATAATCGTAGTACTAGTAGTAGTAGTATAATCTCTGGGTACGGTAAACGATGGTAAAGAAAATGAAAGCAGATTAAGCTAAGTAAAGGGTTAACAGAGTAATGGTAGGTCAAGAGCCCAGAATGAAGTAAGGGGTCTGCTGTCACCCGTACTTGGGATGTGGGAGACGCAACAACGAAATCTTAATAAAGATCCTTCCTCTTTTCCAAAAGAATAGTAACACCACCATACACATTTAGATTTATCAGAATGTCAAAGAAAAATAGGAAATAGATGACTGTCAGAAAATAAGTCCGGGAATAAAGAGAGTGAAGGGCTAGCAATACCAATGCAAACAACCCAAATGCAGACAACGGGTGTCCTTCTGCAAAGGGACAACAAATTTCTCGGCATTTGTTAATGCTGGTATGTCAGGGAGTCAATATTTGTAATATATCATAAAGGCAAGTGTGGCAGAAATGGTTTGCCCAGATATGGTTTCTCTTCTTCCTTAATAATAAACTCTTGGTTTTTAGGTGCTATAACAAATGGTTTAAGGCCACCTGGTGGAAAGACTATTTCTCAGCCTTCCTTGCTTCGTGGCGGAGTCATGAAGGTCAGGCCAATGGCAGGGAAGCATAACTGTGACTTTCAGGAACTGTTCCTGAAGGGAAGAGACTGGGAACCTATCTTTTGTCCTTGTCCGGAATTCCTTTTACTTGCTGGTGACAAGAAGTCGTTGAACTGAGCCCCATGCTCTGGGAAAACAAGGAAGGTTAAAAAAATCCTCCCCACTCTCTTGTGTACTACAAAGAACCAGATCCAGGCCCTAAAAATGCCCATTCATTGTCTCATAAAAGATCAGGTGAACTACTTGCCTCCATTGCTCCAAGCAAAACACAAACAAAATGTAAGTTTCCTTCCTTCCCCAAGGTTGCTAAACTTTGACCCACCCCTCACTTGGTTAGCAGACAACCCCTCCTGAGAAGAGTCTGGTCACAGCGTAAAACATTCTGTGACCTACTGTCCCATCAAGGTCCCCTCTCATCCCACGTTCTCACACCAGGTTCTCTGTACCCTTCTCTACCCCGCCGTGTAAAAGAAAAACCCTTTTTTCTGAGTGGCTCAGTCGTTAAGCATCTGCCTTTGGCTCAGGTCATGATCTGAAAGTCCTGGGATCGAGCCCCATATCAGGCTCCCTGCTCAGTGGGAAGCCTGCTTCTCCCTCTCCCACTCTCCCTGCTTGTGTTCCCTCTCTCACTGTCTCTCTCTTCTGTCAAATAAATAAAATCTTAAAAAAAAAAAAAGAAAAGAAAAAAGAAAAACCCTTTTGCCTACCTCTCCAAGGATTACAGATCTGTCAGAGTATACTCCCTATTGCAATACTCCTTTTGAATCATGTCTCTCCTCACTAAGTCTGGATTTCTTTGGCACTGGCTAGAATGTGGATATGATATACAGGGTTGAATCTGCCATCTTGGATATGAGATAGCACAACGGGACGACAGGACAGCAAGGCTGAAGGAACCCAAGCTTCTGGTGACCTTGTGATACCGCCATACCAGCCTGCTTCCAAACTTACCGACCGACCTAAGAGAAAAATAAACTTCTGTCTCATTTCCTCTTCTGTTATTCGAAGTTTTCCATCACTGGCAGTCAAATCAAATCCTCACTGCCACAGCCCGTCTGAAGAAAAGCTAGCCACAGGACCAAACACTAGCTCGGCCCGGGGGGCTGGTTTCCTCACCACTACTTGTGGGCGTGGCTGCTTCTCCCAGGCTTGACTCGACCGACACCTGCAAAGGCTATTACTCCCAGAACATTTGCCTGCAAAGGACGTTGAAGATGATCTCACTCTATTCCTTTATTTTATTGATACGGGAACTGTGACACAGAGAAGCCGCAGGAATGGCCAAGGTCAAAAAACTGGTCAGGACAGAGCAAAACCTGAACCAGCCCTCCAGACCCCGGCAGCCAGACGATCGCCACTAGATGCTGCTGCCGCCGCCAAAAGGCACAACCCAAGTCACCAAGCCCAGCTCCGGGCTTCAACAGAAACATGTACTGAGGGACAAACAGATCGAGGAGCATTTCCACTAGAGGGAGAAGTGAACGCCTCCCTCTAAGAACTCAGCCACACGCGAAGACCGGACCTCTCCCACGACACCTAAGAGGTGCTAACAGGTCTGTGATGTCTAAAGGGAGAAGCACCCTGTGCCCCAGTGCCCGCGGGAGTTACCTCAGCCTCACTGCTATCCGGAGGAAGACAGATGTGAGTGATGTTCAGACCAGCCTGCGGAGGGAACACAACGTTATTCTGCCGCTGTGAGAGAACAGAGCGTCAAACACGTACGAGGACTTTGTAGAATTCAACAATCCTCACCTCTTCCGCCAAATTCTGGTTTATTTCCTGCATCAAGTTATCATCACCTGCCTAGGGAGATGGGAGCAAGAAGGAGAATGTAACAGCAACAAAAATACCTTGAAAAAACATAAAACGTAATACAGAGATGAATTTTATGATGATAAATTATCCAATTTATTAGAAAGAGGAGGAAATATAGCATCTAAGTGCTCACAGAAGGAGACTAAGAGCTGGTATTTATTCATACGTCAATAGCTCAGCTTTCACATTATGTTACTTTAAAAAAAGGGAGAGCCCCCCTAAGGCTCGAGTGGCCACCCAGCCGGCACCCCTCTCTAAACGAGGACGCCTCAGACAGGGCTCTCGGTGGCCTGCCCGACTGGAAGCTGTCAGCAAGCAGAATCCCGGGAACTCCAGGCTCAGGCCACTCTTCCTACCCTTCTCGCTTGCCTGTCTTTGAGGGGGGTATGGAGACGACTCCCAAGAATGCGAGTGACCTGAGCATGGCTCCAGTCTCGAAAACCACAGCGCCGCTGGGACTCTAGGCCGCTGTCCCGACACCTTCCGTGTGGCCCACCTGCTATGCTGTATGAACTTCCAGGTGTGGCTCCCCTCCTGACTGCCCTGCACCTGTCACCCCACAGGGGCGCCCCTGCACCTGTTACCCCAGGGGGGCGCCAAGAAGGAGAGCGAACGGCACCAACTACCACTGGGAACGAAGGGGCCGCAGCCAAGAGATGGACAGGAAATGCCAAGTCCTTCTGACACGTATCGATGTCTGGCCCTTCAGACCTATGGCAGGCTTTAGCAGATTTTGCTGTAAGCTTACTAAGTACCATGCCTCACCAAGCATCTGCCTTCCACAGAAACAAAGGGGGGAACTTTGCCCCTTCTCACGTTCAAGTCACATCTGATAGGCATCTCTGAGCACATATGGACACAGTGTGTCCATATAACCCACGGATGTGGGTACCTACCTCCTAACTTCTCAAAGCTACTCACACCCAGGGGAGAAAGGCTCACAAAAGACCCACCCAAGCAGGGAGGGAACTAACCAGTAACCTGTAGGAGCAAAATGACCAAAGGAAGAGGGACCCGACAGTATTTCCATCTCTGCCCTCTCCTCCCTGTTAAGACCACTTCTGTGACAAGAGATGCCCTGGCCTTCTGTACACGATTCTCTTCTACATGGAAACGCATCCTCAAAGAGCAGCATCTTACCTGAATAATAGCAAGCACCGGCTTAAAGGTAGGATTTTTTTCTTGCAATAAACTCAGAACCTCTTTTGAATTCCGAATGACTTCTCTGCATTGAGAAAGAAAAGACAACCCACAGTCATGTTTTTGTTAATGACTAGAAAGGACTGATCCAACACATTTTCCTAGAAAGCTCGTTACTGTAAGTGAAAATAGTCAGACGACAGAAGGATGCGCTCCAAGCGTGGGAAGTGTGGCAACGAGGGCGGGATAAGCATCCTGAAGTACAACACAGAGTAAACTGTGACCATCTGATTTAAAAAATAAGCAGAGGCATGCAAACGAGCTGTTAACAATTATTTTCCTGGGGTGAATTCTCCTGTATTTTTCAAGTTGGCTATAATGCAAACGTTGCATTTCTTTTTAAATAATCCCCTTCCTCCACCCACATCTGTCCCTAGGGGTTCCTATGGGGACTGCCAACATCGGTGCGGGGAGGGTAGCAGAGACGGGGGAGGGGCTTGCTGTCAGGCAAATCCCAGGTCCCAGAATTCAAAGGAATGTGAAGGGAGTGGGAGGGGAAGAAAACACAGGGGAAGGGAGGGGCAGTCTGGGGAGCAGGGATAGAAAAGGGAAGTAGGGGAAGGAAAGGGGGGATGGGAACAGAAACGCTGGGGCTGCATCAGAATTTGATATGCTCCCCAGGCCTCTCAGGGAGAGAGCCTGTCAGTCCTCAGGACTCCCCAACACCCAAATCTGCATTTGGACTTTCCTAAAAGCCCCAGCAGATGCCATTGCCACCTTAGTAACACTAGGAGGAAGCAAGGGGTGCCAGCCCAGGAAGGGCAGACCCAGCTGATGTACGAGCCACAGACTCCTCCTGCAGACTTCTGGGATGAGCGATTTCAGACTCCTTCACTCTCATCGCTGTGACATGGGCCTCCCGTGCATACGAAGTTGGCTTTTCTTCTCTCAGGATAACAGACAAAAGGCCCAGCCAAGGCAGTACCTAGGCCCCATGTTAAGACCGCCTTTAAATTTTGTCTTCTATCTCTGATAAGGTCTTAGATGCACCAAACAGCTTCCAGAAACTACAAGGTGAATTTCCAGGCAGAGAGCATTAGCAGTGACTGGCTGAGGGGACAAAGGCACTGCTCAGCCTCACTGGGTTTTCAAAGACGCTGATGACTGTCCTGGGGAGGCGCTCTTGAGCAGGTAGACGGAAAGCGAGGTGTGCTCAAGAGACACCCAAAGGCTCCAAAACTCCACCAGGAGGAGCCTTCCCACCTGACATTGGGCTCCCCGAGACAGAACAGGGAGGCATGCACACATATGTGACCTGCAAAGATTTTCGTGTCTTGTTCCTGAGCACCTAGCCGGAGCAACTTAATTCTCCAAGAAATGACTGTATTGTTGTGTTGGATACACGAGAACTACGTGTGAGTTTACAAGCTGCCTTGTAAGTGAGCACCAAAGTCTCCTGCCTGATAACGTGTGGCTGAGGGCCTCACGCTACGCCGGTTCTTTGCCTTTCATGACTGCTAATTTGAGCAATAAAGGGGTCCTTATTTCCGCCTGGTTCCCCAAAAGTCACTGGAATGTAGGCCCCCAGTGGTTTTTGGCACCGGCATAAAGAGCACCGGGGGAGCCTGGTAAGAAGCAACCTTTCTGTGCCTCACTCCAGAAAGTCGGGAGTTGGCTGGGCTGGGTGAGGCCCAGGAACGTGCATTTTCAACAAGGAGCCACGGGGCTCCGAGGCATGGGTAAAGGGGACCAGCCATGGCCCAGGATGTGGGCCTCCCACGGACCTACACCATCAGTTTACTGAGTCTCGAACCAACTCCAGGAGCCTCATCTGCGAAAAAGGGTGTCCTGGGGCTACCCTAGAACACTAAAAAAAGACTCATTTGACCGCAACAGTTTTCCCAAAAACTCTTCATAACCTTGACCACCCCTCAATGAAGTGAAGGGACCAAAGACTTCCATAAAACACAAACCTGCCACCAACAAAGCTAACAGAACTGGCTAATTCTCCCCATCTCTTGGAAGTGTGATATTTCATTCTTTGGGGTTACTCATGATGCCTACGGGGACAAGCAAAGTTAGCATGAAAGTGGTCACCAGGCTCAATCAATCTAAAAAGCAGGATAAATGTCTCTAATCAGGGATTTTCTCACTCCTGGGAAAAAAAGCAGCCTTGTCAATTTCCAGCTAGAAGGAATGCCGGACTCTCCTGCCAGGCTGCCAAGTGTAACCAAAATTCAGAACTTCATTACTGAAGAACATTTTCGAATTTATAATAATGTAACTAGTAGCTTAAAGTATCAACTACTGGTAAAGACTTCAATTACCTCCATTTCGACCTTTAACTTTCTAATTGATGGAATTCTTCCTTCCAGAGCTTATCTCTTACCTCGGGCAAAAGACTTGGAAGGCAAAGCATCCCTAGATGAGGGGAGGGAGAGGAACACAGACTACATCCTCAAGCAGTCAGGGCAGCCCTGAGCCAGCCAGACTTCACCCAGGATGGACCCCAAGACAATGACCCGAGCTCTACTGCCCACCCTGCCCACCAACCTCAGTCCCACATTTTCCTTATATAAACCTGGTAGTATCCTCAGCACTTGGGAGACTGTCTTGAGAGGTTAGTCCACTATCTTCCTGGTGTTGGCCTCACTGAAATAAATTTCCTTCTTGTCTCACCCCTTGTTTCTCTGCCTCTGGATTTTGTCAGTGGTTACGTAGCTGAACCTGCTGCTTTGGGACCTTCAGACACAGGTGCTCTCGCACGCCAGCACCCGAGTGACATACCGCTGACTCCACGGACAGGCTGGTCTCCCTCTGACTGGGAAATAATGTGTTCACTGGGCAGAAGAAGGCTTTTGGAATCATGACCTCATCTCTCAGTCTCCCTTGCAGCTAACTGCGGCCACACAAGAGACTCAGAGGCAGCCGTAAGGTTATTTAAAACTATGGACTTACGTACACCCCTGAATGCAGAGCCACTTTATTTCAAAGAGAAAAGAGGTACCAGTGAGCACAGAGCGTTGAAATTTCCAAAACAGTGTCTTCCAAAGACTGCCATCGGTATTCTGAGAAACAGCCCAGGCTGAAAGCACCAGCCAGAGCAGCTTAATAAACCTACAGCCTTGGTAATTAGTGGATACATTCAGTACAACAGTAACAGTAGTACTGACCCAAGTGACATCAGCTTGGACGACTGGGCACTTCCTATGAATGCTCCCACGCATTTTCCTCTTTAACAGAATTCGGAGCGAGAGCCACACCTGGCATCCGGCTAGAGAGCACAGGTCCCCGTTTCCCCTGTAGCTCAATGGGCTCATGACACCAACTGCTGGCCAATGAGGCTGTGAACTCTAGCCGGAAGGATGGAAGGAACGTGCAGCGAGGAGAAAGATACAGGAGCACCCTGGCCCCTTTTCCCTCTTGCTGCCTTTCCCTCAGCTGCCCAGAACTGGAGCAGGGAGCAAAGACCATAGGGTCATCATCCTACCTTCCCTGCCTCCCTCCCTCTGGACAGTAATGTCCACAACACTTGGGGGTATTTTTATTAAAGCAGCCTCGCTTGTTTCCTATGTATGCATAGGCCTGAGCTGGGAGCTTTAATCTTATTTGCTGTTTCACCCAATTTCAGATAGAAAAGGAAAGACTTTTCTATCTGTTTTACAAACCACTAAGGAAGAAAACCAGCTGGCAGTTAAACTATGGCACAATCTTTTCTTCACAGATTGTGGATTCTGTAAGTACTGAAAATTCTTTCAGTACTGATTTAGATGTAGATATTTTTTGTTTGCCATAAACCACTCATATGAGCATAAAAAGTAAAACTACCAAACTGAAATATTCCTAAAACTTCTTCACATTCAGGATAGGACTCTTCTGAGTGTCTTTTTTTAAAAAGAACATTTAAGTCATCTCTATACCCAATGTGGGGGCTCGAACTCAGGACCCCAAGATCAAGAGTCACATGCTCCTGGGACTCAGCCAGCCAGGTACCCCCTGAGTGACTTTTTTTTTTTTTTTAAGATTTTATTTATTTATTTATCAGAGAGAGACAGCAAGAGAGCGAGCACAAGCAGGCAGAGGCAGGCAGAGGCAGAGGGAGAAGCAGGCTCCCTGCCGAGCAAGGAGCCCGATGTGGGACTCGATCCCAGGACGCTGGGATCATGACCTGAGCCGAAGGCAGCCGCTTAACCAACTGAGCCACCCAGGCGTCCCTGAGTGACTTTTTTGATCCAAGTGTCCAATGGCAGTTTCTCTCCCTTCCCCAAGAACATCATGCTCTGTGCCATCAAGGGTGTTAGTGATGTGTCATTTTTCAAACAAATGTATCACTTCTATCCCTGCAGTTTTCCTTAAATTCCTGACACCCATTCTGTAAGTATTAATATTAGCATTTTCTCAATTCTACCAGATATCAACGGACAGTTGTCAGACAACAACGAGAAATCATTTCCTTTCCTAAAACAGGCCTTCCATGACTTGTTGATGGAACTATTGAGGGTTATTTGGGGGGAAATGAGAGGTCACTATGCTTCTGAGGGAGCTTGTTCATTCACTTTTCTGGTATATGTCCATGGAAAAAAAAAAACTAACATACACGGATTTGCGGATGTCTATCCTAGGTGACGTCTAGCGAGGCCCACCTCCTAGCTAGGCCCTTCCTCCAAGCCCTGGGGGAATCTCTCAGAGGCCACTTTTGTCAGATGATACGTGTAAGTCAATTAAGTTAGAATATGCACGGCCCAGGTTCCCACAGGTACAGGCAATGACAAATAGACGATGACTGTCACAGGGCCAACAGCAATTGTCAGACACAATCGATTAAAAGACTAGTTTTGGGGGCGCCTGGGTGGCTCAGTTGGTTGAGCAACTGCCTTTGGCTCAGGTCATGATCCTGGAGTCCTGGGATCGAGTCCCACATCGGGCTCCCTGCTCGGCGGGGAGTCTGCTCTTCCTCTGACCTCTCCACTCTCACACTCTCTCTCTCAAAAAAAAAAAAAGGACTCGTTTTGGAGATATTAAAAAATATGCCTCTTAGGATCAGAAGAGTATAGTGATGTCCTTAACAACTCCTGAAGCTGGTGATAACGGTTCCCCTTTCCTATATGAACAGAGATCAAACAGCTTTGCCCCAATTCTCACATCTGGTAAGCACTGGAGTCATATTGCAAAGCAAAGCACCCAGCCCTTAACCATAATCCTATGAAGCAGCAATTCATTGTATAAACCTTCTTTTCGCAGTTTAGAACAGGACTACAGGGTTAAGAATATATTTTGCACTTTTAAATGGTTAGAAACATCAAAATAACAACGTTCTGTAACATGTGAATATTATAGGAAATTCAAACCTCAGTATCCATAAGTAAAATTGACTGTCAGTAAAACACGACGAAAATGATTTTTTTCTCACAGAAAAGTGCCTACATAATAGCTTCTATTTTGCCTATTGGCCTGCAAAACCTAACCTATTTACTGTCTAGTCCTTGGCAGAACTGCTAACCCCTGACTTAGAATGCTCAAAAAATAAATTATAAACAATCGCCAATATTTGTGGAGGCCTTGCTATGACAGTTCCTGAATTATGCATTTTGTACATGTTCTCTCTTTCCATAACCCTGTGAGGTCGACTACCACTCCCCCACCCCTGGCCCCAGTACAGGAACTGAGATCACCCCTCCCTCCTCAGTGTCAGTAGGAGACTCACTCAGGGCCCCCACTGACCATCCTGCTCATCTCTAAGTCAGGCAGTGAAAAGAACATTCATGAATATAATCCATAAATGAACCCAAGTGTTGAGTGATGCATTCACCCATCATGTCACAAGTGTCCACCCTACACATGGCCCTCTTTCCAGGAGGAAGGATCCAGCCGTGAACAAGAGACAAGGGCCCTGGCCCCACAGAGCTTTCACTCCAGGGAGGTGGGGGGACACGGGCAATAAATGCACAGGAAAGTTTCGGGTAGCTCTAAGAGCTACCCAGAAAATAAGAGGGTGAGGGGGTGGTGGTTTCTGCCTCCCATACTGTCTTCAAACCCTAACCCACTAAGGCGAGCTCAGCTGTATCCTGGTGAAATTCTCATGACCCGAAGAGGCCTAAGGGAGCTCCTACATTCCGGAGGAAGACAGGATAAACTAAGCAGAAGGCTCCTTAGAAGCCATTACTTTTACAAGGAGGGACCGAAGGAAAAAGGAAGATGTGAATGGATGGAGAACAGCCTACTCAGGGTCATGGCCGCCCGGAAGCGGGGGTAGGCAAGGGCTTTCCCGGCACCTCCAGGTTTGCCCTGAGTGCTTCACTCCACAGGTTTAGTTCCCCAGCGAACCCACTCCTCCAGGAAGGGCCATTCAACCTCTTCCTGCCCTCTCTCCCACGGAGGGGCGAGGAGAGGGTGCAGGCGGGGGAGGAGAGGCGCGCGTGGCATCTTCGGCGGTGGGGGGCAGGGGAAAAGGCTGGGCTCAGGTCTCCCACAGTTCACTTCTGGGTCGGGCGAGAACTTTCCATTCGCAGCTGCGCTGGGGACCCCTGGCCCCGCCCATGCAGCGATGGGGGCAGGCGTGAGCCCGATTCCTCGCCCAAGTTCGGCCTGTGGTCAGGTGGGCCCGGCTGCACGTTCACGCGCCCAGAAGAGATGATTATGTAACCGAAGCAAGCTCGCTTTCCCACCCGCAGGAGGCTGTGGCGACGCGGGGGAACCGCGCAGGTAGGCGCGGGCGCCGGGCCTAGGCCGCCTCTCCTCGGCCCGCGCCGGCATCTCGTGCCCGCCCCAGCCGCCCCCCTGCTCCGCCCCGCTCCCGCCCTCCGCCGCGCCGCCCCCTTCCCGCCCCGCTGCGCCCGGCGCGGTTGCATCAGAGCCAGCCGGGGAGGCGCACGTGGAGCGGGCTGCGCGGGCCGGGGGTGCCGCGCCCGCCGGGGATGCCCGCGCCCACGCGATCCCCGCCCTGGGCCGCCCCCGGGGCTCCGCACGCGCTCCCGCCCCGCGAGGCCCGCCCTCCCCGTCGCCCACCGCCGCCGGGCGCCCCGAACAAGTTAGCACCAAGCACTCCCGAGCCGGAGCCCCGCGAAGCACCCGCGTGCCCTCCCCCGCCTCACCCAGGACCCCGCCGAGGCCGGAGCGCCCCGGACTCCCCACCTCCTGCGTCCGCGGCCCCCGGAGCGGCGGCGAGCTCCGGACACTCACCTGACGAGCGAGTCCCGCGCCGGGGGCGCCCGGCTGCCCTGGCCGCGGCTGCTCCCGACCTGGGCGTCCCGCAGCCGCCGCTGCCCGAGCAGGCCCTCCCCGCCGCCACAGCCACCGCCGCCGCCGCTGCTGCTGGCGCGACAGGGCGCTCGGAGGCGGAGCGGCGGGCCCGGGGGCCGCGGCGGACGGCGGAGCCCGCGCAGGAAGGGCTGCAGGCGCGCGCTCATGGCGCGGGGGCGCGGGCGGGACGGGCGAGGCGGCTGCGGATCGGGCGGAGACGGGGCTGCGCAGCGCGGGGACGCGGCGGCGTCGGGCTCCTCCGGGGGGCGGCCGGGCAGGGAGCCGGCGCGCGGGTAACGGGTCGGTGGCGGGAAGGACCAGGACCTGCCTCCCGAGCCGGCGCGGGGAGCCCCTAGGGGGCACTGCACCTAGAGGCCGTGACGTGGAGAGGGCGGGGGCCTGCGGGGCGCGCGGCTGGCCCTAGTGGCCCGGCCGTCGGAGGCAGGCTTTCCGGCGCCGCATCGCTGCTGGAAATTGGACGAGCGGTAGCACGCGGGGGAGGGCGGGGCATCGGGGTGGGCTCCGGTCCAGCCCAGCGACCGTACCGAAGATGCCGACGCTGCCCTGCCCCAGGTGGGAGTCCGCTTCCTGGAAGGCCCCTTGGCTGAGCCTCCCGGCGCCCATACCGGCCTTGGATGTTTTAGGCTGCAGGTGGTCTAGCCCTGAAGGATGTGTGGGTCTTGGAGTTCAGAGGCTGACTTGTAGCCTTGGGCGAGTTAATCTCTGTGAACCTCAGCTGCCTTCCCAGTTAAAACGAGATTATCCTGGTTTATAATCTTAGCAGGATTATAAATCCCAGGTAAAGTGGGAATAAAACGAGTCCAAGCTGCAAAGAGGGGTTTTCCAGTAGCTGAGCCCCGTACAAAGTGCTGGAGTGACATTTCTTTTAATCCTAATCAATGTGCAGCTCTCTCTGGAGTCATGATGCGGTTACCTGCTGAGAAACCGACCCCAAATTGAAACCGTGTAAACTGAAAACGCACTGAATACACCTGACTTACTGAACATCACAGGTTAGCCAGAATGCTTAATGTAGCTAGAGTTGGGCAAAACCATCTAACACAAAGTCTGTTTCATAAGTGTTGAATATCTCCTGTATTTTATTGAATGTTGTGCCAAGAGTGGAAAAAAGAGTGGTTATGTGGGTATAGCTTGGTTGTGGGTATGTGGGTTGTTTACCCTCTGTGACCACGTGGCTGACTGGGGGACCCCTCCAGCTCCAGACCTGCCTAGAATCAGGAGAGTATATTGGTGTGTATTGAGAGCCCAGGAAAAGAGAAAAATCAGTTGCAGTTTGGTTTCTGCTGAATGCTGATTGCTTCCTCACCATTGTAAAGGGGAAAAATCGTTTTTAAGTTGAACAGTCGTAAGTCAGAGACTGTCTGTAATGTGTTGAATATTGTACTGACTTTGATCCTGAGGGAAATGGGTCCGGAGAGGTCAATTGTATCATTGACAGAGCCAGAGATTTGCCTGAGTCAAATGATCGTGTTCTTAATCTTTTTTAAAAATCCCACTTATTTATTTGATAGAGAGAGCAGGAACAGGGGGAGGAGCAGAGGCAGAGGGAGAAGCAGACTCCCGCTGAGCAGTGAGGCCAATTCGGGGCTCGATCCCTGGACTCTGGAATCATGACCTGAGCTGAAGGCAGATGCCCAACCAATTGAGCCACCCAAGAGCCCCGTGAGTTGCTGTTGGTTTTTATTTTTTTTAATTTTTTAAGATTTTTATTTATTTGACAGACATCACAAGTAGGCAGAGAGGCAGGCAGAGAGAGAGGAGGAAGCGGGCTCCTTGCTGAGCAGAGAGCCCGATGCGGGGCTTGATCCCAGGACCCTGAGATCATGACCTGAGCCGGAGGCAGAGGCTTTAACCTACTGAGCCACTGAGGCGCCCCTGAGTTGCTATTTTTAACATTAATAAAACTTTCTTTGAATCAGAGAATCATGAGTTATAATAAATACTATTAAAGGAGTTCGATTTCCCACTATTTTGCGAAATAGTAGAACAAAATAAGGGCAGGACATTATGTATGTGACATGTAGGACCACCTAATAGCACATGATTTCTTTACAATAGTTAATGTTTAAGATCTATTATGATTGTGACTTCATTTTTTTTTAAGATTTTATTTGTTTATTTGACAGACAGAGATCACAAGTAGGCAGAGAGGCAGGCAGAGAGAGAGGGGGAAGCAGGCTTCCTGCTGAGCAGAGAACCAGATGTGGGGCTCGATCCCAGGACCCTGGGATCACAACCTGAACTGAAGGCAGAGGCTTTAACCCACTGAGCCACCTAGGCGCCCCTGACTGTGACTTTAATATATGGGTTTTAAAGATTTTATTTATTTATTTGACAGAGATCACAAGTAGGCAGAAAGGCAGGCAGAGAGAGAAGGAAGCAGGTTCCCCTCTGAGCAGAGACCCCGAAGCGGGGCTCGATCCTAGGACCCGGAGATCATAACCTGAGCCAAAGGCAGAGGCTTTAACCCACTGAGCCACCCAGGCGCCCCAAGATTTTATTTATTTTTTGAGAGCAAGAGCATGCAATTGAGCACCAGCATGGGGCAGGGGCAGAGGTAAAGGGAGAAGCAGATTCCCTGTGGAGCAGGGAGCCTGATGTGGGGCTCATTCCCAGGACCCTGAGATCATGACTTGAGCCGAAGGCAGACACTTAAATGAGGCTTAACTGAGGCGGGGCTTGATCCTGGAACTCCAGGATCATGACCTGACTCAAAGGCAGACGCTTACCTGACTGAGCCAATCCAGAGGCACTGGGTATGTAATTAAAAAAAAAAATGTCTTTAAAAGGTCTAGGACAACAAATGCCTGCGCTGATCAAGGCAGTTAAAATATTGGACTCGACCTTTTTGAATCCTGATGTGGATGATGTGAAGACCTTGCCTTTTGCTCATTTTCACTGCCTCATGGGCCTGACACTGGAGTCCACACTGCCTGAGCCCAAGGGGCTCACATTCCAGAAGAAAGGGATTTGGGTTCTTGCACGCTCGTAATGCACACTTGCCGGACCAAAGAATGGGAAAGGGAGAAAGATTTATGAAAATCCATTCATATTCCCAGGTTTGTTTCAGGGATCATTATCTCGTTTGGACAGATGTGTCTGAATCTATTTACCCCAAACTCAAATCTGTATTAGTCTGCTAGCAAAAGCCAACCATGCTCAAAGGAAAGGACTCCATTATGTTGAAGCCTTTACAAATTCACTCACTATTGTTCTTCCCCTAGTGGATGTGGATCGTTTCGGTGCACTTTGAGATAACATTTGGATATAAGTCAAAGAAGTTTCGTTTTCAGCCTAAGGAATATGTATTTGAAAATAAAATAATATTTATACCTATATAGTGTGAGGGTGCATTTGCTCTATGCTAGGCAGGTAGTTAAAGAGTCATCTGTGAACAAGAAGAGCACAGCCTTGGTCTCACTGAGTTTATCGTGCACAGCTACCCGCTAGAACACAGGAACGCGAATAGAAGGTCAGAAGTATGATAGTTCAGAGTCTTTTAAGAATACCACAAAGAGGCACCCGCTGGGGCGCCGGGGGTGGCTCAGTCAGTTAAGCATCTGCCTTTGGCTCAGGTCATGATCCTGGAGTTCCAGGATCAAGCCCCGCATCGGCCTTCCTGCTCAGGTGGGAGTCTGTTCCTCCCTCTCTCTCCGCTGCTCTCCCTGCTTGTGCTCTCTCTCTCTCTCTTAAATAAGTAAAATCTGGGGCGCCTGGGTGGCTCAGTGGGTTGGGCCTCTGACTTCGGCTCAGGTCATGATCCCAGGGTCCTGGGAACGAGCCCCACATCGGGCTCTGCTCAGCAGGGAGCCTGCTTCCTCTCTCTCTCTCTGCCTGCCTCTCTGCCTACTTGTGATCTCTCTTTCTGTCAAATGAATGAATGAAATCTTTAAAAATAAATAAATAAATAAATAAATAAAGTAAAATCTTCAAATAAGAAAAGAAAGAGGCACCTTCCTAGACCTGGAGAATCATAAAAAGCTTCCTGAGGGGGAATATGCCCGAAGGCAGTACTTAGGAGATGACTTAGATGACTTGGGAATCAAACTAAGAGACGGTGCTGGAAACAATGTTCAGAGTAGAAGGAATTGCATGAGCCACAGTCTGGAGTGAGCAAGAGTGCTGACTCCACCTTTGGAGCAAGGGGTGTTGGACTATAGGAAAAGAAACATCCTCCTCATAAGATGGACTTAGGAGGAACAGCATCCTGAAAGAAGAGCTAAATTTTAGTTTAAAAAATGAATTAAGGGGACTATTAAATTTAAAAGATGAGGCCGTAGAGCAGTTGAAGCACAGAACTGAAGTACACAAGGAAAAGATACGGGAAGAGTGACAGCCGTGAGAGGTGGTTTAGGAAAAATTAAGACGTTAAGATGGGGATGAGAACGAGGAAAGATGGTAGGAGGGACGTGTGTCCTGGAATGTGGCCCAGGAGATCAGGGAAATGGAGCACAGTGATTAAAGGGGTCCAAATGCCAAAGAGACAGACACGTCCAGATCAGGAAGGTTGAAAACATAGTGAGGACACCCAGACTTTTCCAAGGTCAGAACAGATGGCACTTCCACGGGAATTCGAACCTTGGTTGGATGACGAGACTTTGGTCTTGCAGGAGGGACTACCTGACTCTTGAATGATTTGCTTGGACTTAGAGAGAGAAGCTCTGAACTTAATGGAGCTCATCGGAAGTCTGGAGGGGTGGCCCACACCAACACTGACTCACATTAAAATCTGCATGATTACCCACAAGCTCTGCAGGTGAGGCAGGGCTTGGAGATGCTTGATACATGTATCTTTAACTGTAACTGATGCTTTTCTTTGAATTAATTCCTAGATGGAAATTTCTGGGTCAAAGATGAATGTTTGATGTTATTGATCTGTATTACCCAATTCGTTTCTGGAAAATTTGTACGAATTTGTATTCTCATTTGGTTAGGAGTAACCATCTTTCTCTATCCTTAACAATACTGGATATATTTTAAAAAGTATTTTTCTATGTCATGGAATTGTATCATCATCCTAAAACAGCTCTCTATGTATCTCTTTTATTTTGCATTTCTTCCTGCATTGCATGAATCTTATTCCTGGCCTGCAAGGACGTTTGTAGAACCTTGGAAGATACAGTATCTCCCTCTGGGGCAGAGGACAGATACGTTTATTGTCCAGAGAGTAAAGATAATGGCTCCCTCCAGGTGCAAAGGTGGGGCAGGTTTGCTAGGAGCCCTTTATGACTGAGGATTCCTTTTTAAAATTTTTTAAAGGATTTATTTATCTATTTTAGAGAAAGAGAGAGAGAGCATGAGCAGGAGGGAGGGACAGAGGGAGAGAGAGAGAATCTCAAGCAGATTCCCTGTCTAGCACAGAGGCCAATGCAGGGCTCGAACCCCCAACCCTGAGATCATGACCTGAGCCCAAACCAAGAGTTGAACACCCAGCCAACTGAGGCACCCAGTGCCCTATGTTTGGGGATTCCTAAGTTCAGGATCATCCAGCTATGTGATAAACCTGAGGCATGTGCAGTACGCACCTGGGTGGTGGCATCGCCCACATAGCTTTGGAGGAACAAGGCAGAACCAATGCAAACGCGAAGGTCATACCTGTTGGGCGGGGAGTAATAATGTCCTTTATCTCTGACAGAGGAATCTCCTGTCTTCTGCCAGTGGCCATGAATGTGATGCAGGCTAAGCTTCTGCTTGCAAACTGAGCGACAGTCCAGCTCCTGCACAGGTCGGGGTCGTAAATTTTTTTGACAGGACGTTTTGAGCTGAGTGTTGATGACCATGCAGGCTTTCCCCCGGATGGCAAGGGAAGGGCAGTGCAAGCACAGAGAACAGCTCCTATAAAGGCAGGCAGATTTGGGGGGGCTTGGTAGAGGATTTGATTCTGTTTGTATGTAAAAATGTCATGCTGGCTAAGAGCAGGAGGGCAGAGGGGAACAAGCCTGGAAGTGGCGAAGGCAGCGGCAAGACAGCCAGGGCGGAAGTCGTGGTAGTGGGTCAAGAACAAAAGTGCAAACCAGAGGAGTTCAGAGGTATAAAGGACACCGGCTTGGGACAGTGACAGCTCCCGTGGAGATGTGCTGTGGGGAAACATCTCTTTACACCGGGCACAGGGGTGGGCAGTCTAAACTGGAGTTAGGAAACAGAGTATAAACCACAGTTTAAACCTTAAGTGAGTTCATAATATTAGACAAGAATGGGATGGAGAACATAAACCTTACAAACCTGAGGCTTACGGAGGCCGGGTGGATGACAAACATTAGTGAAGTGGACCAGGTGTAAAATCTCCCCCAAAGAAGCAATAGGTACAGGGGCGCCTGGGTGGCTCAGTTGGTTAAGCAGCTGCCTTTGGCTCAGGTCATGATCTCAGGGTCCTGGGATCAAGTCCCATGTTGGGCTCTCTGCTTCTCCCTGGACCTCTGCCCCTCCCCCCCATGTGCATTCTTGCTCTCTCTTTCAAATAAATCTTTATACCGACTGAGCTACCCAGGGCCCCTCTATGACATGTTTTAGTTATGTAAAAAGCCTTTACATCTGCACAGGAGGGTCCCATGGCTGCTTTAAATTGGCTAATGAAGTCTATAACACAGAACAAAGGAACAGTCTCCCCAGAGGTTAGAACAAGTCACCACGTTTTCTGGTGATTTCTGCCCTTAGGGTCCCTCAGATGTCACAGAGGTGCCTTGCCAGAGTTCAAGCCCAAATAGGCCAGATTTTTTTTTCTTCATTTAGAGAAGCTGGGAATTGGGATTTTTATGTTAAAACTTTTTAAAGCTGTGCAAGCCAGGCTCAGCGTCTGGGCCAAGGTCTCATCATGAACGGTTCCACGAGGAGCACTGGGAGAGCCATGCATGGCCATTCAAACACAAGGACATTTGGGAGCTTGTATTTGCCCCACAGAGCAGATGATCTGCTTCACCACCCAAGCCTTATTCTTTTAAATTCAGCTGAATAAGCACGATTTTAGAACTAATAAAGTAGAACTTCTTTCTTCTCCCCCCCCCCCCCATTGTGTGATGCATCAGGTCAAAGCCATGGTCAGGAAAATCAAGCTTTATGGTTTTTCAGAAATAGAGTGGATTTTGCTCATGCGCAAGCACTACCGTTGTCAAGTAGGCAAGTTTGTCTTTTGGCACCAAAATGTCTCAGCATTTTGGGCCCTCCCCCTCAACTTCACCTGACTTCAGTCCCACCACTGCACTCTTGGTTCTTGGGAAAGGTGTTTTGTCTAAATGGAATCTTCAAGAGAGGTCTACTCACCTGACTCTCCCATGACCGTGTAAATTCTTAGTTGAAAAGGTACTGGAGATCACACAGAGTAAGTTTCCTTGGAATCCTCTCAGCCAGGAGATGGAAAAGGGGCCTACAGGCTTTTCTCTGACCCACCCAATAGAAACTCCCAAGATGTTGGGGGGCGCATGGGTGGCTCAGCAGGTTAAAGCCTCTGCCTTCGGCTCAGGGCATGATCCCAGGGTCCTGGGATCTAGCCCCGCATTGGGCTCTCTGTTCCGCAGAAGGCCTGCTTCCTCCTCTCTCTTCCTGCCTCTCTGCCTACTTGGGATCTCTGTCTGTCAATAAGTGAATAAAATCTTAAAAAAAAAAAAAGTTAAAAACAAAACAAAACTCCAAGATGTTGGATTTCTGATGGCGGCTGCTGCGAATTTTAAAAAAGCAATGTCGTCCCTTTTGTGCTTCCCTTTGTGTCTCTGATTTGAATGTTTGTCTCAGGTTTTGTGCTCAAACGAGTTTTTGACTCTCTTCAATCTTTTTTTTTTTTTTTAAAGAAGCTCATGTGTTTTTTTTTTTAAGATTTTATTTATTTATTTGACAGAGAGAGAGATCACAAGCAGGCAGAGAGTCAGGCAGAGAGAGAGGGAAAGCAGGCTCCCCGCTGAGCAGAGAGCCTGATGCGGGGCTCGATCGCAGGACCCTGAGATCATGACCTGAGCCGAAGGCAGAGGCTTAAACCACTGAGCCACCCAGGCCCCCAACTCTCTTCAATCTTTAAACATTTAGGGAACACCTACAAGTTGTTAGGCACTGTACAGAACTGGTAAATATATTTCCATTTCAAGGAATCAAATGAGTCATGTACTAAATTTTAGAATATTCTTCCAAAAAGAAACTTATCTCCTATAAAAGAGTTTTTTTGGGCGCTGAGCTCAGCAGGGTGTCAGCTTAAGAACTCTCTCTGCCCTTCCCCCACCGCCCCACTCACATGCAAATAAATCTTGCAAATAAATCTTTTTAAAAATTTTTTCTTTTTTTAAAAAATTTTTAAAAATATTTTTATTTGAGAGCGAGAGTAAAACAGAGAGAGAACACAAGCAGGGGAAGCAACAGGCACAGGCAGAGGGAGAAGCAGGCTCCCTGATGAGCAAGGAGCCAGACATGATAAGGGGCTTGATCTCAGGACCCTGGGATCAGGACCTGAGCCAAAGGACATGAGCTTAACTGACAGAGCCACCCAGATGCCACTAAAAATGATTTCAAATACTATACACATTCTGAATTCTTAAATTGATTATTGTGTAGATTGATTGCGCAATAATATTTTGCATTTATTAAGCTTTTTAAATGCAGCACGATTCCACATTATCTTGGTGTTTCATGCTCTAAATCACTTGTAAGGAAAGAAAAACGTGGGAAGCTAAATGGGAGAGCATGCTTATGTTTCCATACATGTTTTTTAAACCAAAAACATTGAAAAAGCATGCTTAAGAAAAAGCATAGGAAAAGGTTTATGTTAAAGACATACATAAATTAGCAAAAAGGTTGAAGCAGCTTCTTTTGGCGCAATCCCTTTTTGGCTGACACAGCTGAGCGCAGTTACCACTGTCTAGATAGTGGAAATGATGTAATGTAGGGAGAGGCAGAGGGAAGGGAGAGAGAGAATCCCAAGTGGACTCTGCCCTGAGGGCTGAGCCCAACAAGGCTCCATCTCACAACCCTCAGATCATGACCTGAGCCAAAAATCAAGAGTCAGACCCTCAACTGACTGAGCCACCCAGGCATCTGGGAAGAGATCTTAAAGTCTTAACTTTAACTTAGTTTGTTCTTCAAAACAGAGATTAAGAAAATTCTTTTTAACAGAAGAGAACTTTACCAATGTTAATAAATATTCATGTTTAACAGCTGTGTTTACAGTTCATTACAAGCCTGATTTTTAATATTTTTCTGCCTTTCCCCTAAGGATTTATGTATGAAATTTACACAGGGCATGGTTTTTCTACTCTCATTTGGTTCTCTAAATTGACGTTGCAAGGGGCACCTGGGTGGCTCGGGTGATTAATCGTCTGCCTTTGGCTCTGTGGATCCAGTCCCTCATGGCTCCCGGATGAGCAGGAAGCCTGCTTCTCCCTCTCCCACTGTCACTCCCCTTGCTTGTGCTCTTTTGCTCACTCTATCAAATAAGTAAAATCTCCTTCCACGACTTCCAGAAAACCCCACCTACTTTCAGTCTCAGGGCGGAAAAGTTAAGATAAATCTGATGGATCCTCAGTGTGAGATGTAGAAATTCTCCACTTTAAAACACTCTCAAGAAAAATTTAAATTATTTTCTTCTGTATAAAGAAAGTTAGGCAATATATATTTTTGCTATGTTGGGATAGGATATTATGCTTATATTTGGAAATAGAATTGCTCAAGACATAGTCTATAATTACCAGTTTATATTAACATGCTTCTGTTCTCTGTACAATTTTTGTCAAAAAAATTTAGAACATGGAGTTACATACCAAAAAAAAAAATCTGAATTTGTGCTCCCAAAGTTTTAAATTTTTTTGATTCAATAATGAAATATTTAAAAAGATGTCTTCTGTTACTACAAAGTAAAAAAACAAACAATAAAGATAATCTAGTGATTGATCTAACTTAGCCACTTATCGAGAAAACACATACTATCCCAGACACTAAATTCAGGGTTTTAAAAGTAATCCAAAGACACAGAAAATATGCTGTCACTGAAACATGGTGTGTCGTCATTAATCCTGAACCACTGTCTGCCTGGCTCGTAAGACAAGACAGAGTCACAACACAATGTAGTCTGGGGGAATTTTGACATTCCTAGAACAAACACACTAATTCACATTGTAATTTACTTTGTACTTTACAAACTTTATTAAATAATGAGCATTACTAACTTTCATTATTTTATATACAATATTTAAACTATCTTTTCCTAGATGCAATTTTTTTTTTTTTTGCACAAAGAGTAGGTGAAAAGTGAACTTTAAAAAAAAATTGAACCTTCAGTACAGAGCCCTATAATAAGAACTTGGCATACTTTTAAGTACATATAACTCCCCCCCTAATTATATACAATCTTACTCCACCTCCAAATGAAACTATCTGAAACAGAAGCATTTAACTGGTAACTTTGAGGAAAAATACAAACATGATTATACATATACACACAGCTCTCAAAATCTGCATCCTGGTTGACAGAAGTGGTCTATGAAGCTAAGGACTTGTCCTAGAACGTAAATACAACCACACAGACATTTTATACAGCAAGATATCCACCTTCGTGCAGCAGGGAATAGTCCTGTCGGTAACATCGAAGCCGTGTAATAAGACACTGGTGTGATGAATTAATAATGTCTGAGAATAAGACACCACCGTAATATATGGATAATATAGAATTGGGACTCATACAAACTAAAAGGCAAAAATAGGAAACTCCATTCTTAGGACAAGAAGAATCAGGTAACTTTGTTTTGAAAACCCACCTGTGACGACCTCTTGCAAGTCTAAGAACATACTTTCCCTACGGGGCTTGTCTTTTCTGATGCTCTTACTCTTGGAAACTTGTATTGAGTTTAAAGAAAGGCAGTGAAAGCAGGAATGTTTCTAGAACCATGCCATTCAACATGGACTTGGTTTTATAAGCTGCTAGAAGAAGGAAGTATATAGAGAAGCAAGAAACTGGGGTTCTTTTTTGTTATTTAAAAGGAAAAAACGAGTGCCAGAAGTACCTGTTTATAAAATAAGGATGGTCACATCTGATGTTTCATGGTTAAGAAAGAGAGGCAAGGACTTTAAGAAGAGGAAAAGAATTATGGTTAGAGGTCACCAATTGAAATCAGTATCAGAGATTCCCTTTAAATAGAAAGCCCAGATCCCCTTGATATCAATGAAAACTGAACCCACTGGGGAAAGGGTTCTAGAATGTAAAATTGCTTGAAAGGAGAATACAACATTCTTGTTTGAGAAAACATCCTTGTTGGACTGACTGGAGTCTTCCATAAAACAGAACATTTTTATGAAATAGCAACAGATCGGCCTTCACTTTTCTTTTTTGCTTCTTTGACTTTTGCTTTTTACTCATAAGGCCTTGCTTTTGATTTTCTGTTCCCTTCCATAAATCCTTAGGTTGGTCCCTGATTATCACAACGGACTGTTGTTTGAAGACCGTAATGACAACATCAAAGATGATATTAGTCAGAGCTTAGTAGCCAAAGATCCAGTTCTTTGATGTGCCTCAAAACAATGAGAAAAGGCCCCCATGTTATGTTGAATTTAGCAAATAAATTTCATCACAGCCAACGAAATCCTCAAGGCTGGGATCAGGTCATTGGTCTGAGGTACAGAACTCAGGAAAGTACACATGAAAAACTGCTCTGCAAAGGGTGGCCCTAAAGCGTTTTAGTTTAGCTCATAGTTTACTTTGTGTTGATTAGAGATATGCACAAAATTATTGCACGGAGAGCTCCTATTCCCACCCCTGCCTTCTGCATTCACAGGAGGACATCAGCAAGCTGTCCCCATGCTTTCTAACGGTTAAGTCAATTTGCATTTTCTTGGTCATCGTTTCCTTTGAGCACTGGAGGAGATCGTTCAACTCCAGCCATCAAAACTAAACACAACAAGCAGTACATTTTCCAGAATGTGTGCAGGAATACAGGTAAGGATCTTTGCTTCTAGAGAATCGGTCTTGCTCCCTCTAACGTCCCATAGCTACCCGATTTCTACGATACAGTGAACAGATGTGGGAGTAACCCACGCAGAGTGAGACGGGCAGGGTGCTTACACTCCAACTAGAGATCTCTAGCTTACGTGATTCTAGGGTCTTGTCCTGAATGGAACCAAAATGGCAGTTGTCATGAGCATAATCCTTTGAACAGCTTTAGCTCCCCTTCCTCTTTCAAACAATGTGGAAAGGCCTCCTTCTTGCTGCTTTTGGGTCCTAGAATCCAACTACTCGTGGCTTCTGGAGAGGAGAGGACTACTGCCTTTCTTCAGGCTCTGGGCACTCTTGCCAGGACACAGGAGAAACTATCACGGCCACCATATTTAAAAAAAAAAAGCCTAAAAATTTTCAAGTAAGATTGACTTACATGAAACATGAAGACAGTTAGCGTCAGGAAGACACCCCGTGAGAGGCTGACACCGGCCAGACGGTACAACCCCGGCTGCCTTGGCAGCCGTTTCTAAAAGTTGTGCCATGGAAGAAAGCATGGTTGACACTCCTGGGGCATCACAAAATTGTTTTCATCTGGGACACAGAAAACACCCCTTGGGGGCTGTCCTTCATGAGCCCCCTCGACGCGGACTCGGGGGACCTCTCCAAGGAGCCTCAGGCAAAGCTGCTTGAACTGAGACACTGAAATTTTTCCCTCAGCGACTGGACGATGTTTTGCTGGTTGGGAGATGGCCCCCTCCAGAGATAGTCACTCAGTTTGTCTGGGTCGCTGTAGGACGCCAGGTAGGGGGACATCCCCAGCTTGTCGCTTACTGGCTTTTTTGGAGAGCGTGGACTGTTCAAGGAGGAAGAGGTGTCGTTGTTGCAGGCGCCCTCCGAAAAGTCAGCCTCCACAATCCGTGGGTCAGACTTCCTCCGGCCCTGGGAGAGCTCTGCCTCCGACTCGTCTTCTTCTGACTTGATTTCCACGTAGTCGTCTTCGTCTCCTTCAGTCTCTTTGAAATTGGAGAAATAGTTCTGTGTCGCTCTTTGGGCATTTAAGGGTAAACTTCTATTGACTACCAGAACCTTCTGGGAGTCTCGGAGCGTGAGATCGGAGCGTTTTTCAGTGCCCTGCTGACAGGGGTCAGCCAGGCCGGGCCGCACATCCTGGTGACTCTCACACCTCGAACTTCTGTGTAAAGACGGCAGCTGTTTCTTTCCCCCCTCCCCGGGGTAGTTGATGGAGTCCACCGACTTGTTTATCAGGATAGAGGAAGAGGACTGGGACCGGCTATAAGGCTGACATTTACCACTGAGGCCTGTCCGACCCAAAGAGTTGTAAAGGTAGCCCGGGAGGAGAGAGTGCTCTTTGTTGGGCTGACTGACTATCACGCTGTGTCTCTGCACGGAGCCCAGCAGAGGGTCGGAGGACTGAAGGGAAGGCACAGAGCAAGCCGTGGACAGCTGTCTCGGGATGCTTTTTGTATTGATCTCTAGAGTGGGATGTTTCGACTTCAAGTCTGGCTCTGGCCGGGGACAGAAATCCACTAATTCTCCATTACTGTAGGTGGAATGCAAAAGCCAGTCCTCACTGCTCTGCTGGGCCTGGGAAGGTGAGGGGGACCTGAGGCTGCGAGGTTCTGGAGGGCTGGCCCAGCCATCCTTCTGAGTCTTGGAGGGAGTCTCTCTGAATACGATCTGGTCATACAGTTGGGAGTACTCAGCAATCCTGGCACCTGGAAGGCAAATACGAAAACAATAAACATACAGAGTGACTAGTTCCACAGGCAAAGATTAAAAAAAATAAAAATCGAACATCCTAACAGACCGATTTAAAAAATATAAATAGACAGGACCTTTACATTTGAGATGAGACATCACTGACTACTAAGCAATGCGAGCTCAATAAAATAATCCATAGTTTAATAAAACATAAAAATGTTAAAAAAAAAAAAAGGTCCCCTACAGGTTCATTTAATCTGATCGAATTCTGGATTATTTTTATTTTAGGTCTGCAAATGTTCGCTATTTGTAATGAAAATTCCTAATGTTCTTTATAAGCATGAAACTGTGTCAGTGCTAGAAAAAACAGGCATCATAAAAACAAGAAGGTCAGTATTTAAACCCTGGCCAATGACAAATAACTCAAATAGTCAGTAAAAGGAAGATGACACAATCACCAAGCGGTGGCTGCCCCTGGCTTCTCACTAGTCTTAATTGCTGTCAGACAAGGACTCCCAGAAGAGTCTGCTCCTGGTGGCTTTTCCTGTATCTCCAGCCACTGCCACTGTCTGGGAAACTGATGTCTCCCGGAGGCCCTCACTTCCAGAATTTCAGAACCATGTCTGCTGACTGAACCACGTCTACTTTCCTATCCCCAGGAAGCCGGGCACTGAGGTCTAGGCCCCCAAGGTATTGAGAATGAATCATGTGTATAATTGAGAGTGTAATGTTCTCTAGTATTTGTCCAGAACAGGATTTGAGTTATGTCCATGAAAGCTACTGCACTTCAGACTCAGCTATGAGGCCAGTCTCCCTTCTGCTGCACTTTGGAGTACACAGTGGAGTACACAGACATTTCTAAAGACATTAACAGAACCATGCTATGGATAGAATATTCTCTTGGGCCTGGAATGATTTAAGAGACAGAGCCCAGAGATGTCTATTTCAAGAGCTGCCCCCCGCCCCCGCCACCATCATCACCCCAATCCAGGTATCCACACAACTGCCCTAGAACCAAAGAATTCCATCCATCCTATAAATTGCCCAGATCACGTCTCCACAAAGGGGATCTCTCCCATATATGATGACCAGCAAGTGATATGCACTTTCTTCTTAAGCTATTTATATTTTTAGTGGCCTACTATTAGTAAACTATTCCTTGAATTTAAATAAAAAATTTAGTTGAGTTTCTGCCATTTCTTTCAACTCTTCTATGAGGACAGATGACAACTGCTGTTATTCTGTGTGCATTTAATTGCAACCTTCTCAACTTTTTTTGCCTCTCAAATCCCCCAAATCAGGGTAAAATCACCTGTTTAACTTCTCATAGAGCCTACATTCAGATCCTTCAGGCTTCCAAGTCCAAATTCCTTGGAAGCACAGAGAATATTAGTTCAGAATTTCTAGTAACAAGAACTTGAGCTATTGTTCCTTGACTGGCATAGTAAAAACTCTCAATACCAATTAAGTTTGGCAACCCCTTACGAGACTGAAAGTCTCATGAGCACCGAAGTGTCTGTGTTAGCCATTCTGAAGCCTATACTGTTCCATTAAGTATGAAGCCCAGACAAAGGCAGCGGGACCTTGAGACAGAGGCACGGGTAGCAGTCATACCTGAACATCAGCTAGCCCTTTCCAGACCATTCTCATCTATATGACAGCCCCACGCGTGATCCCACAGCTAAGTCAGGAAGGTTCTGAATTTTCACAAGCTTCCAATAAGATGGCAATTTTGGGGAAAGCCGTGAGAGCTGACTGAAACATTTGGTTCAACTCTTTCAGTACAAAAGTTTAACCACAGAGTCGCGTATGAACAACAAGCTTTTGAGTTCAGACAATAGCCTGGATGATCTGAAACCATGCATGACTCAAAACAGCCACAATATTTTCCATGCCTCTTTCTTCCTAATCACACTCTTCTTCTTCCTTCGCTTCATCAAATCCTATTAGCCGCTCAAGACCCTCTCTAAGCCCTTCCCTTTCCATGGATCATTTTCTAACCCATTTCTCTGAAGTCTTCTGTACTTAGTGTGGACCACAACATTTAGCTATTGGCTGCACACACGATCACGGGCATGCGTGCAAACATGCACGCAATTTCGTATTGCTTGTTTGGTGACACGGACTAGTTTATCACTCCCACTAGTCTACGTTTACTCTTGGGAGAACAATCCATACAGAGCACCCAGCATAATTCTAGATACGAATTGGTCTCAAGAACTACTTATTGAGATAATTTTTGGACTTCTTTTTTTTTTTAATGGACTTTCTTCTTTTAAGCATACTGTTAAAAATGGATGTGCTTTCTGTAAGACCATACCACAGAGAGTGACAGGCGGCCTAGAGAATCAGGGGCATAGCAGAAAAGAAGAGGAAGCAGGAAAGCAGCCTTTGATTAAAATGCTTCCCATGGATAATGCATAATGGGCGCAGTTTATCTTTGGATAATAAAAAGTTGGCCACTTATTAATTTGGAATGAAAAGTATCTCGCGGGTAGATAATATACAGTGTCTATCTAAGTTTTAGAGATTTTTTTTCTTAGCTTGGCATAACTTGTTTGATGGCAGTGTGAATAAGAGAATGGTTCCAAAGCAACAGCTGTCATTAGCTTTCTTTAACCAGATGGGTGGGAATTAGCCAGCCCAAGAGGACATCTCCGGTCTAAAAACCTTAGTTTTAGTCAGGTGGATCAAAGTTGCCCATCATCCCAGTTCTGGCATTCATACCCTTTATAGAGTATGTATATTCTCATTACAGGACAACCTCAGGGCTGTCTCTGGTTTATTTCTCTTTTGGAAGTTTAAAAGGGTGGCATTCTTAGGATTCCAGATAAAAACTAAAAGTGGTCCTTGCTGAGAAAAGTATGAGATAAACTTTTTTCAAGACAGAGGATTAAAATCAAAGTTCTGATGCTGCCTGAAATGTAGACCAAAGCATAAAACGTGATTTTGCCTTCGCTACACAAAAGGGAAAATCCCTCAAGCCTGTATGGAGTTTCCCCCCGTGTAAAACATCCCCAAAAAAGGGAACCCAAAGGCTTCATTGGCCTCAAAGACTATGAGGAGGGAGGTCTGACTGAACAAGAATGTTGGCATACTATGGCAGGCTCTGGACGGTGGGAGTGACTAGACCTGGACGGGTGATTTAGAGGCAGAAATCTGACCCGGGGCCTGTAAACCCCTGCCAGAGAGTTCAATAAAGGTGCTCGAGAGTTTCAGCAGGTGAATAGGGCGTTCCTCCTTCCGTACAACACCGAGAGCAAGCTCCTGGCAAAGTGGCAAGGCCCATACGAAGAAGTCTGGAGAATCGGTCCGTTCGATTACGACGTCCTGTGCCCAGATAAACAAGAGAGAGAAAAGGAGTCATCACGTCAACTGATTGAAAGCCTAATGGGCACAGGAAGCGGTCTCGATCCACCCAGATGGAAGATTCCTTAGGTCTGAGAGATGGCAGGCCCTAGGGACGTGCTCCTGCCAGATAGTGGGGGAAACCCCACTCTCAGAAGATGACTTTGGAGAGATCTCCTCCTCTTGGTTGGGGAGAACGTTGGTAGTAGCCCACCATGTCAAGAAAGGACCCAGACGCAGAGCTGAGAAAAGATCCCATGGGATCCCAAGAAGACATCAGTAGGCAACACCAAAAGGAGAACAAACCAAAGGTAAAAAGAAGCAAAAGAAAACCCCAAAGGGACAGCTATGAATACTTAAAAGGAGGGTAAAAAAGAAGACTACTGAAGGTAGTTATAAGCCCTAATGATTCAGCATTGGAGGTTTGAGTTCTGCATTTTAATGGATGGTCCAAATTCAGAACAACCGCGCTTAGGTGGTTACCACCCTTGAAACAACAGTCTGCTGGCATAATCCATTACCATCAGAAACCCTTTTCTGTTCTCGCTCAGCCCAGGTTCAGTGAGTGGAGGCATGGACCACATACCACTGCTTCCAATGCCATCTATGCTCCCCAATACTCCTTTACAGGTGGAACTCAGTCACTTTTATCCATGGGTAATAACAAACCAGCTTAGCAGCCCTGGTGCTGGAAAAGGGACATGAATTAATTCTGACATATTCTTGCAAGAAGAAAAATATATGTCATCTGGTCTCTTACATTCATACAAAATTCACTTTTTTACCTTTACTTAAAAAGAACTCAAGAGAGAGTGTAAAGTCCTTCAGGTAGCCAATTCCAGTGCTTACCTTCCCTATTTGATAGGAAATTTTATTCTAGGTGTAGCTCTAGAAAAAGAGTAAAGCTTTAGACAATTCTTAAATACTTCCAAACTTAAAAAAATTCCCTCTAGATTCTTGTCATGTAACTTTTAATTTGTGGCTTCATTTAGGATTTGGACATCCCCTTCTTATTCTCTGGTTTTTGCAGAGATCAAGACATCAATCTCAAAGGAAGGGGGTTAGTGGCATCAATCTGGCCCAATGAGCCATGTCACCGTCCTGCTACCTGTCTCAGTGTGCCTTGATATCGATCATCGGGGTTTTACTTTTAACTGGAGAAAGGTCTCCTCTCATCTGATACCAAGGGGGTCCTCTGTCAGAAAATCTAGGCCAGGGATTCTTAAAATCGGGTCAAAAGGCCACATTGTTTTAAAATGCAGATTCCGGGGCCTAACCCCAGAAATTTCTCTGGGTCTAGAGGTGAAAAGCTCTTGAGGGGAGAGCCAGGGCCCTGGGGTCTCTTCTCCCCATGACAATCCTGTCTCACTCGCACCCGTGTTCTTCGACTGAGATTGGGGTCTTGGTGTCAAGTTTTGTCTCTGTACTTCTTTATAACAGAGAAAGAGGTCAAATCTTTAGCCCTCATCGTACCAATATCGTACCTGAGAGATCCGCGTTTTCTGCCCCACAAAGGTGGCTTGACCCTAAGAATCACACTTTTTGGAAGCTCCCCGAGAAGACCGAGGCTGTTGGACCAAGCCTGTGCATGACACCGGCTATTTTAGGACAACTATGAAAGAAAAAGTCAACTGGTAAGAGAAATATGTGAGGAAACGCCTAAGGATAGAGAATGACCAGCTTTTAGAAAGTGGGAAAAGACTCCCTTTCATCCATTAGGATGAGTTGGGCATGTTGGCTGGGATTCTGGAGCAACCCTATTCCGTGTGCTTCCAAATCTTCAAAGCTGACACGAGCCACAACTCCTCCCAACACAGTGCACACACGGAAAAAAAAAAAAAGCTCTACCTGCCACGAGTTCAACGGATCGCTATTTTTCACACTTCAGATTAGAGAAAACTCCTTAAACCGTCACGTCTGGTAATGACAATGTTACACAAACAACAAAACCCTCCGAGACCGAATCTTGCTCCAACCTGAGTGACTCTGTGGGCCAAAGTAGGAAAAGAATTAGGAACGGCCTCGTCGGTGCTTGTTAGTGAGGCTGTGGTCTCAGTTGGAGAGCGTGAGCGTCTGGGTAGCAACGTTCTCACCGTTTCAAGGACTTTTAGAACCTGAAAGCTTTCCTCACATCCCACTTTCAAGGAGGAGGGAGAGCAGTGGGAAGGAACGTACCGATGGCAGGACCCCCTTGCTTCTTTTCTTCCAAGATGGCCGCCAGGTCTTTGTCCGAGGATTTAGGCTGCTGGCTGGCCAGTGGCTGCTCCAGCTCTGGGCTTCTCACTTTTAAAAGCTGGTTTGCCTTCTTGATCTTCTGACTATACTGCCTGGCCATCAGAAAAACCCTGCTTTTCGTCTTATCTGTGGCATCCATCCCAGGGGCAGGGTTTTCCAAGTCTGTTTGGGAGAGACTGCTGTTGGCCGAGTCGTAAGGGTTTTCCAGGGCGGGTGTTTCACTGGCCAGAGACAGCCGGTTAAGGCTCATCAAGGAGCCTTCTTTAGCAATCAGGTCCTCTTCAAACGGGCAGCTGGTCCGGCCAGCTCTGCCAGGCCTGTCTCTCAGTGGCGTGAGGAAAGCGTGACCCTCAGGAAGCGAGAGGGTAGACGCAGAGCGCGCCGCCTCTCTCCCCAGCTCGGGGCTGCTCTCGGAGTGCGGCCTGTCCGGCACGTCCTCTTGGCTGACGGGAAAGGCTGCCAGGAGCCGGTCTCTAGCTTTGACTTCGTTTTTCTTGATGTAATTTTCCAGGTCATTCCAGATTTCGTCCACTTCCTCGGACAGTTTGTCAGAGACAGATTTATCACCGAGAGACAGGTTGCAGCTGAAGGAGTTATAGAGCAAACTCAAGTAGTCGTTATCGGAGGGTCCCTGGGGGTAAGGGGTCTCGTCCTCGCTGAACTGGAGGCTGTCCTGGGAAACAAAGGGCCTCAGACTGTCACAGCACGCAAAGTCGGCTTCCAGACCTAGGAAGGTGCTCCTCTTGGGGCGCGTCAGGCTGCTGCTATTGAAATCCAGGGAGGGCGGGTCTGGGAGCCCTATGGTGTCGTAGATGTTCTCCTCGACCATCTGGAGTTCATGTGTGCTTTGGTTCGGTGCCCGGTGACCCGTCAGAGCTCCGGCCCCCTCCACGTGCCGAGAGCTCCTCTCAGGGCCTGGCCGCGTCTTCGAGAAGGCGAGCTCCGGCGTGCTCTTGGGGCGAATGGGGTCCCGGGCTGTTGTCGGGGGCGTGGCCTCAGCTTCTTCCCGTTTAGCAACCATTAGTTTTAAGTCCTCGTAACTTATGTTGTCATAGACGTGGTCTATATCATCGAGGGTCAGCTCTATGGATGACCCAAAAGGAGTCATTCCGTCCTGCCCTTCTGTTTTAGGGTCACCCTGCCGTTCCCGTCGGGGGCTGTACTGAGAGCCACCACTGTCCCTAATTCTTATTTCAGGAGCGCATGTGTTGCTCTCGCCAGCGCTGCTGGCCCGCCTGACCACCCGGTGGCCAGAGCTGGTGGGCTCTGCGGGCTCCATCTGTCCCATGTGCCAACTGCAGGGGCGACTGGAAGTGCTGTCGTCACACAGTCTGGCGGAGTTCAGGTCTGAGGAGGAGAAGGATGGCACGAACATCTGGTAATCATCTTCGTCATCCTCGTTCTCCTGAGGGGACCGACGACTCGGGAACAGGGCTTGTCTGATCTGGTGGTCCGTCCAGATGTTCCTGAGGGCTCCTCCCCCGCGAAGCACGCTGATGATGGCAGAACTGCTCGGCTGGCTGTTCCTCTGGGCAGGAGATGGACCGGCTGAGGTCCGCTGGGGAGACCCTTCCTCTCTGGAAACCTGAGGTGGGTAGAAACATATTGATTGAACTTCAGCGACATGGACACATACCATATGACACTCCTCTGGTTTTACACATCGTCTCTCCCACTGGACTATAATAGTCTTAAAGCAAACGATCGGTAAATAGTGTTGATTTTAATGGAGTTGAAAAGTACTTCGGATTTTTTGCAAAAGGGGCAGGAAGGACAGGAACTGATATTTACTTAGAAATAGGCTGGGGCATGGGCAGACATTCTCCACACTTAGCATTCGTAATCACTCTGTGATTTAGACATGATTGTACTGATTCCACAGTAAGGGATTCCAGGCTCTCTGCAGTGGGTAGAAAGGCTAGGACTCCAAAGTCTGACTCCAAATCCCTTACCCCAATGCAGGGAATCAGCAAAATTCAGAAAACTCTTAAATACTTCAAATAATTCTGATGTGTCCTTGGTAAATAACATTTTATAAATGAACATAGATAGGTATTGTGCCAAGTTTCTATTTGAGGCTTGACTGCAAGGAGTTTTATTGTGGTTTCTGGCATACCGGAAGCCTCTGTCAGTAATCCGACTGCGCACAGTAAGGCTTTCCCTGTGACCTGAGGACCTGCCATGCACCTGACTAGCCTTGCCTTGGTTTATGGATTCTATAGGCGAAGAGGCTTTGTTGCAGACATGTAACTTAATCCACTAATGAGCTAATGAACGTTTTACTTTCTTTCAAAATACATTTAATTAAGTAGTATTTAGATGCCTGTTAGGAGATAAAATATGAGTGATGTTAATTTCTAATCAGAAAACCAAACCACACACGGGCGCACACGCACACATACACACGCGTGGCCTTGGAATATGTATTCTGGGAGAAATGTGAAGCTGTTATTAAGAGTTAATTCCTGTTATAAACCTTAGACCATTAGTACATCTCTTCTTCCTGCATTCGGTATTGTTCATTAGTGTTACAGGAGATGGGATTTGACTACTAAGAAAAAAGAACATTTCTGTACTTCTTTCTTGTCTTCTAATTTTATGAGGTTTAGTTAATCCCCATATGGAGACCTGGCTTGATCACTAGTGTCCAAAGTTTCATCAAGCTCTAAGATTCCATCTTTAGGGCTAGTGGAGTGATCCCCCCAACCTGGTACCAAGCAGGGCTTAGCTCCGTGCTCCCGGTTTGGCTGCCTTGAAGAGCCGGGCGCCTTCCGCAGTATTTGTTAATGGAAACCATGTAGATTAAAAAAGATCAAAATCTCACTGATGGCTAGTGATGATGAACATTTTTTCATGTGTCTGATAGCCATTTGTATGTCTTCATTGGAGAAGTGTCTGTTCATATCTTCTGCCCATTTTTTGATGTGATTATCTGTCTTGCATGTGTTGAGTTTGAGAAGTTCTTTATAGATCCTGGATAATGTTCATCATCACTAGCCATCAGGGAGAT
>PISX010013943.1:26005-53857 GCA_004024625.1 Mellivora capensis | reverse complement strand
GCTCAGGCCACTGTTACAGCTCACCTTGTAGATGGTGGTTCCCAGCTGTGCAGGAGACATGCTGACCACAACGCCCGCACTCTGGAGGGCAGAGATCTTCTCTTTAGCTCCACCTTTTCCTCCAGCAATAATCGCCCCTGCATGTCCCATTCTCCTGCCAGGAGGAGCAGTTAAACCGGCAATGAAGGACACCACCGGCTTGGCTTTGGGACCCTGGAAAGTGATATTTTAAACATTCTAATGAAGAAGTTGCCCAAAACTGGACTTAAAATTCACAACTCTGAAAGGGTGGGCAGGGCCCACCACTCATCCTCACTGAGAAAATCCACACACACATGAAGCTATAATTGAAACCACTGCATTCACCTTTGAGATGACTTAACTTTTCATATGAACTCGGGAAAACAATCCTGAGCAAAGTTTTTGTCTGTTTAGATATTAAACGTCAACTTCACTGGCCACAAGCTATTTTACCAACATATATGTGATTCTTCTATTTGGAAAAAAAAGCACACTTTAAAACATGTTATGTAATTTGTGATAAAATAATGAATTAAGACACTAGATTAGGTGGTTTTATTTCAACCTGAATTTATATCTTAGTTCATTATGAGTTTACCCATAATAAATTTGCTAGAAGGAAAAAGATGAAGTGGTAAGATATACTGGAAAAGATGCAGGACTGGAAGTCACCAGATTCAGTTTGCTGTTGACTAAAGCTGGTTGACCTTGGACAAGGCACATCAGCTCTGTAAGCCTCTGATTCCTCATCTATGAAATGAAATAGCTAAACCAGAATGATGGCCAAGGGTTCCCTTCTCCTCTGAAGTTCTATGAAGTCTAAGAAAGATCGGGACTACTTTTATTTAATAAAAATCCATTCTAATATGCACCTCTATGTAGATAAAGAGCACTATACTAGATTCTGAGGCTAAAATAAAAAGCTACATAAGAAATATAAGGATTCCTGTGCTCTAGACTTAAAATACAGTTAAAGAAATAATATACTGGGGCGCCTGGGTGGCTCAGGTTAGGCCTCTGCTTTCAGCTCGGGTCATGATCTCAGGGTCCTGGGATCAAGCCCTGCATTGGGCTCTCTGCTTAGCGGAGAGCCTGCTTCCCTCTCTCTGCCTCTCTCTCTGCTACTTGTGATCTCTGTCAAATAAATAAATAAAATCTTTAAAAAAAAAAAAAAGTATGATCTGAAAATAGGATACAGAAATGATGAGTTAGGATGATGTCAGTTAGGATGATGTCAGTATAGTCCAGGCAGAGGCCTAGGGCTGGTGACCCTTTTCCTGAATCCCTGCATTCTGACTCCTGACTCCTGAATTCTGATTCCTCATCCCTCCACGATGCAATGGAGACATGAGGCAGACCTGGGACGGATCCCACCCTTAGTTCATTTGCTGTATACCTACCACTGGCAAGTCATTAACCTCTCTGTGCCAGTTGCTTTATTCATAAAAGGACAAAACACCTTACTCAAAGGGTCAAGATTAAACAACACCACTTTTACAAATAAGTATTGTCATAATGATGTTAATAATAAAAACAGCAGTGGTGGCAACAGATAACACTACTAAGTGTTCACTCTGTGCCAGGTACTATGCTAAGTGTTTTATGTTACCTGTTCAACCTAGAATCTTATACACCGTAGGTCCTTAATAAAAATTCATCCCAAATCAAAACCACAGTGAAATACCACCTCACAGCAATCAGAATGGCTAAAATTAACAAGTCAGGAAATGACAGATGTTGACAAGGTTGCAGAGAAAAGGGAACCCTCCTACACTGTGGGTGGGAATGCAAGCTGGTGCAGCCACTCTGTAAAACAGTATGGACGTTCCTCAAAAAGTTGAAAGAAGAGCTACCCTACGACCCAGCAATCGTACTACGGGGTATTTACCCTAAAGATAAAATGTAGTGAGCTGAAGGGGCACGTCCACCCAAATGTTTATCACAGCAATGTTCATAATAGTCAAACTATGGAAAGAACCTAGATGTCCATCAACAGATGAATGGATAAAGAAGATGTGGTAATACATATAGTGGAATACTATGCAGCCATCAAAAGAAACAAAATCTTGCCATTTGTAACCACGTGGACGGAACTAGAGGGTATTATGCTAAGTGAAATAAGTCAATCAGAAAAAGGTAATTATCATATGATCACTCTGATATGAGGAATCTGAGAGGGAGGGCGGGGGGTCATGGGGGGGTAGAGAGGGAAAAAATGAAACAAGATGGGATTGGGAGGGAGACAAACCATAAGAGACTCTTAATCTCACACAACAAACTGAGGGTTGTGGTGGGGGTAGGGTTAAGGTGGCTGGGTTATGGACACTGGGGAGGGTATGTGCTACAGTGAGTACTGTGAAATGTGTAAGCCTGATGATTCACAGACCTGTACCCCTGGAGCAAATAATACATTATATGTTGAGCGCCTGGGTGGCTCAGTGGGTTAAAGCCTCTGCCTTCGGCTCAGGTCATGATCACAGGGTCCTGGGATCAAGCCCCGCATCGGGCTCTCTGCTCAGCGGGGAGCCTGCTTCCTCCTCTCTCTCTGCCTGCCTCTCTGCCTACTTTTAATCTCTGTCTGTCAAATAAATAAATAAATAAAATCTTTAAAAGAAAAAAAAATCTTAAAAAAAATACATTATATGTTAATAAAAAAATAAAATGTGTTCCAAAGGAACTAACCAGGAATAGGAAAACATGTGCCAAATGAAATAAAATGTATATGCTTAGCTTTCTCCCCTAAATTCTAAGCTACTCAAGGGATTCAGAGTTGGGCCTAAATGCATTTTAAAATTTACCTGAATATAGCATAATGCCACATTAACCCAAATCTTTCCTAAAAAGAAGTCAATTTTTACTTGAATTTCAAACTTTACAGCTTCTCTGAATTTAAGAGACTCTAGTAATATTTTACCCCAAACTCCTGACAATCTACTTTATTCTTTCCTTATCCACCACTTACTGGTGTCTAATGTGTGAGGGGGATGGGTTGGGGACCAAGGTACAACAGTCCCTGTTGCCCCTGATACTAGAATCGGATATTAAGCATGCCTCGCAGAGGGAATGAGCAAAGACAAGTGAGAATGAAAACAACTGGAAGGTCAGATGGGACATGGATGTGAAGAAGAGGGTCAGGGAGGTGTCTAGGCACTCGAATACCATGCTAAGTCCACACTTTATCATATGTGTGACAGGAAACTGTCCCGGTTTAAACCAGGCGGTATGAGGTGCCCATGTTTATGTTTCAGAAAGGCAGATGATTTGGGTGGCCGGAGCAGGATGCCCTCAGGGAGAAGGAAGAGGTGGTGGCTGAGCAACGGGAGTTGAGATTTTCAGGAAGAAACTACTGACATGGTCTAGGGGAGAGAAGACTGCAGCTCAAACCAGAGCAGAGGGATGAATTACAGACAATGCTCTGAATCTCAACATACTACTGAGGATAGATCTTGGTAAACAGGTAGAAACAGGTGATGAGAGAGAAGTAAAAGATGCTTCTGAGGTTTCTGCCTTGGAAACTACATGAAGTATGATGTTTATATACAAGAACCATTCACACTAAAGGAACAGGCCACGGAAAGTACATCCAGGGAAAAATTAAGATGAGAACAAACAGGAGAAAAACCAAGAGGACAGAGAGGAAGAAGAAGGAACGGAGGCTGCCAGTAGCCTCTGTGAAAGCCACGGCAGGAGAGTGAGATTCAACAGCAGCACGGCCCTGATGAGCTCACCAAGTACCGACTGTGTGTGAAGAGCTGTATTTTTCCAAACCCAAACCCAAACCCAAACCCAAACCCAAACTTACTGAATTATGTTGCTTCAAAAATTCTGCAGCATTTTCTTCTGCATTACCACCAATTTCACCAATTAATATGATGCCTTCTGTGGCTGGATCATTCAGGAAGATTTCAAGGCAGTCAATAAAATCTGTGCCATTAAAAGGATCACCTCCAATGCCTGAAAAAGTCAAAGAATACCAACATCAGCTGAAAATTTAAGGATGAACCTTACAAATTAGGCCAAGAAATGTTGTTTCAACTCATTTCTTATTTTGTCTACCGCTCTCACCAATGTTTTAAAATGCATCATCACTCTTGCATTTAATATTTAAAAAAATCACAAAGTGCTATGTTTCTGTTCCTAATTATTATTACATGAATGCTAAATCGTAGCTGATTTCGGATATTCACAAAGACAACCTTCTTTTTGTTTTTGCTCTTTCATCAAGCTTCCTTCCTCCCACGAAATTAATTCCAAACAATTCTTTTAAAATGGGCATTTTAAGAAAAAGTGTGTTTATGTTGCAAGCAAGGAAGATTGTCTCTTCTCTAATTAAACATTTTACAAATGTCTTTGCACAAAGTAACTATAAGATGTGGCGCATTGCAGAGAAACCACACACAAGTTTTAAGACACAAGTCCCAATGAAAGACAGAGGAGTTGAGGGTGCACTGACCCCTCTTCCCTTAGATCTAGGGAGAGTGAGACCACAAACACACACATTTAAGGCAGGATTGATTTCCTACTTCTCAATGCACCTCTGAAGAACGAAGTTGAGGAAGCGAAGCAGCATTTATTGACTGCCAACTGTATGTCAAGTACACGCCCCAGCACATTTTAGACCTGCCACTTCCTAATTCTTCCAGCCTCTCTGTGAAATAAGCATTAGTATCCGCAATTTACAAATTAAAGACAGAAGCTGGAGAATATGAATTTTGCAATTCTGTTCCAAACCTTTTCTTATTCTCCATCACACTAAGTTACTCTGTGGCTAAGATTATACTTTGTACATAGAGAAGCTCAATTACTATTTCCAATATTGATTTTATGGGTCTGAATCCTAATAAAAAGAGTCCATGGCTTTATTTTATAATTTACTATATGAGAAGCTATTTTTGAAAGTCTTTTAACAGTTATTCTAAAAATTTGAAGATATATTTATAAAAATGAGAAATCTGCCTCACTTCTAACAACTTTTAAAAGTGCTAGGCAATATAATGTAGCAAAAAGAGAAGTTCTGGGGACCTCAACTGTAGATTTTTCTCACGACTAATGCTGTAATAGTGCAACTTTTCTGCTCACAGGTGCCTCAGGGTTGCCATAAGAATGAGATAACAAATGGCAAAGAATTCAGTAACTACGAAGCACTGAATGATAGTTTATAGTAACAATGATACTTATAGTAATCAAAGCCCTAACATGAAGAACCATTTCTTCATAACAAGAAAAGGAAGAGATGTTTTCAGGCACCAAGGCTCTTCAGGGCATTTGTCCCACGATGCTTGTTCCACAACATGCAAGTCAAATCTTAGACCATGAATCTTAAAAACATAGGATGGTGCCTCACTGAGGCTAAGTAAATTTAAGATCATAACATCTTTTTTAATAAAATGGTTATCAAAACCTCTTGCAAATAACCAAAACAATAATTATTACTGTACTCATTCAATGAAGTTACTGCATTATAATAACACGATTCTATCAAAAATCTCTCACCAACACACAAAGACTGCCCCAATCCAACTTGTGTTGTTTGGTGAACCGCTTCATAAGTCAGGGTGCCAGATCTGGATACAATACCTTAATGGAAGAGAATTTTAAAATATCAGATTGTGCCCCTATCATAGACTATCATGTTACAGATACAAGTACATAAAAAAAATCCATTCCACAATTTGTCATCCAAATCAATAAGTGTATGATCAGTGTATAAATACCTAGCTTCTCACTATGAATTCTGGTGTACATAACCAGATTGTCCGCACCAACTGATCAAACTGAAAGACGTGTGTGTATCTTGGCACTGCTAGTACCCTATGGAACACCATTCGATTGCTCTCTTAGAACAACGCTGCTTCTCCCCACTCCTGTGTTCACAGTACTGAACACAGATCCCATACAGAACGAGCTCAATACTTACGTGAATGGCTCAAAGCTGAAAACCCTTCAATGGAGTACAAACTTCCTCTTAAGCAAAACCTAATTCCAATAGTTTTAAGGCCATTCAGTCACTGGACCCTAATTCACAACAAATGACAATCACTACCACCATCCCCCATCTGTCTCATTCACCAGTTCTGCCTTATTCTCTGAGCTTTCTCTCCATCTACACACTGTCTCCTTACAACAGTCCTTCCTCTGAAGGACGTTTCATAACTGAGAAGGCTGGGTAGGTAATACCTACCTACCTATGTATTCAGTGCATTTAGCTTTGTTTAAACAAAGTATAGCTGTTAATTTCTTAGTTGTACATCTTGTGTATGATTGTCTAGTCTCCTTTCCACTCTTCCTACTTGACTCTTGTGGTACGATTATGGTCTAGGTGTCCACTCAACATCCTAGATTACTGGGAAAAACAACTATTTTATTTATTCTAGTCTGGTAATGGATCAATATAATAACCAGTGAATACCAGAATGTTACCATTCTTCTAAGGGGCTTTCATCTGATTATACAAATGATATGTAAATTACATAAATGCAAACTACATACACTGAAGGTAATAAAAGTCATGTTTTTAGGGTAGATTGCTCCTGTCATTCTTAAAGTATATATAGTAAAAGAGGCTAGCACTTAAAAATACCTATTCACGGGGCGCCTGGGTGGCTCAGTGGGTTAAAGCCTCTGCCTTCAGCTCAGGTCATGATTCCAGGGTCCTGGGATCGAGCCCCACATCAGGCTCTCTGCTCAGCGGGGAGCCTGCTTCTTCCTCTCTCTCTCTCTCTGCCTGCCTCTCTGCCTACTTGTGATCTGTATTTGTCAAATAAATAAATAAAATCTTAAAAAAAAAAACCTATTCACAAGGATACTTCTGCTTCTGAAAAGTGGAAGTACTTTCCTCTATTCTTCCTATTAAGTACAACTAAAAACCCTGGGCATTATATGTAAAATAAATACAAGAAATCACTAAGAGATGAAAGGAGGCAAAGTGGCTAGGGACCTCCAGACTCGAGGAATGAAACACTGATGAGTTTTCTTTTGCTTCATGCATCTCAGATATAGAGCGAAAGAAGCCAGCATCCCACAAACAGAAGGGTACAGAAAAAAAAGTTTCCCCCAAAAGCCTGCTCACTCTAGCAAAAGAACCAAGGACAACCTAGCAAAACAGAAAACTTTTTTTTTTAAGATTTTATTTATTTATTGGAGACAGAGAAAGAGCACAAGTAGGTAACGTGGCAGGCAGAGAGGGAAAAGTAGACTCCACACTGAGCAGGGAGCTTGATGCGGGGCTCAATCCCAGGACCCCGGGATCATGACCTGAGCTGAAGGCAGACGCTGAAGGTTAAGACGCTTAACCAACTGAGCCACCCAGGTGCCCCAAAACAGAAAACTTTTGAGACAATAACCACTCTATACTAACTTAACACTACAGAAAATAACTGTGCCTCCCCCTCATTCACATGGGCAAAGGGCAAAGGGATTCCTAGACCTCCACACTTAGGAAGCTGCATTGAGGCAGCCCAACATGCCAGCCAGGTTGGTGAAAGACAAGGCCAAGTAGGCAGTCAGGACATCTCCTCTTCACCTCCATGATGTTAATTTGGTTATTTCCTTGAGGAACTAAACAAGAATTTTCACTAGACATTTTGAGAAACTTTGTGATATCCTACAGGGCAAAGTCATTGAAAGACCAGATTACAGAAAGACAGACAATAAAAATATTCAAAGCATATATATAGCACTTACAAAGGACTTACATCCAGAATATTTACAGAAGCCCTTGCCACAATCAACAATAAAAAGACAACCCCCCAAAAAATGTGCAAAAAACTTGAACTGATAATTCACAAAAGCAGCTTTATAAATAGCCTATAAGCACACGAAACAGTGCTCTACATCATTAGTCACCAGGGAAAGTCAAATGAAAACCATGAGACACCATTTCACTCCTAGCAGAATGGCTAAAATTAAAGACTGAGAACACTAAACATTTGTGAAGATGTGGACTGCAACTTTCATACACTGATGGTGGAAATGTAGAATGAATAGCCACTTCACAGAACTACTGGGCGATTTCTTATTTATTTATTTATTTATTTGACAGAGATCACAAGTAGGCAGAGAGAGAGGAGGAAGCAGGCTCCCCGCTGAGCAGAGAGCCCAATGTGGGCTCCCAGGATCCCAGGACCCTGGGATCACGACCTGAGCCGAAGGCAGAGGCTTTAACCCACTGAGCCACCCAGGCACCCCTACTGGGCGATTTCTTAAAAAGTTGCACATACTTCAAACCTATGACTTAGTGATTCCATTCTTAAGTATTTTACCCAAGAGAAATGAAAATGTGTTCACAGAAAAACCTCTACACAACTGTCATCTTAGCCTTATTCATAATGATTCAGACCTGGAACCAACCCAAATGATCATCAATAGGAGAATGAACAAACTGTGGTAGAATCACACAACAGAGTATTACTTAGCAGTAAAATGAAATAAACTACCGATACATGCAAACACATGGAAGAAACCACAACATGCTGCGCAGGAAAAGAATCTTCAAAAGCTCCAAAAAATATCTTCATTGACTCTGCAGAATTATTATGCATTCTTAATCTCATCCAATGCAGGATACAGAACTGAATCACTACAGACCTCCCTGGTAAATTCTACTACATTACATTTGCACAGTCACAAATTCTCTTGGTGAATTTTGAGCTTAGGGCAAAGAATTTTTTTTTTTAATCTTTAAGAAACATACCAATTCTTCCTTTCTTGTGAATATGGCCAGGCATGATGCCGATTTTGCATTCTCCAGGCTGAAGGAAAGGAAATCAGTGTTTCAGAAAAGTGAAGAAAAGAAAAAAACCGCAACAACCAGTAACTAACAGGTCATACACACAAACACACTTGGACTGACTGAAAGCTAGTTAGCCTTCTGAAAGCCTAAATCCAGGCCTATTTTGGGTTGTGACACTTACATTGATGATTCCAGGGCAGTTAGGCCCGATCAGCCTCGTCTTTCCCTGGCGCAATAGTTTGTGCTTGACCCGTACCATGTCCTGCTGTGGGATACCTTCGGTAATGCACACGACCAAGGGTACTTCCGCTTCGACAGCTTCATTGATGGCAGCAGCAGCGAAAGGAGGAGGAACATATATGACAGAAGCTGTCGCTCCTGTCTTTTCTTTGGCCTGAAACATTAACCATGAAGCCCTTTATTATGGGTTAAGTTGTAAACACTGTAAAAATGCATTCAATACCATGATTTTAATAATGTCTTGGGATCAGGAAAGGGCACCACCAGGAGACATTGGATGTCTTCATTCTTCCCATTAGCAAGTTCACTGCACTATCAGAAAAGAGCAGAACCAAGTAGACCCTCAGGGCCTCCTCTCTGCCCCCCACCCTGTGGACTGCCAGTCTGAATTAAAAGGTTCTGTGACGCCCCGTTCCCTCAGGCGATGGCATGTCAGGAAACCTGAAAGCACGGCTGTTGTGCATTTATGTCCTCTCATTCCTGTGGCCATGTTTATTTTTGTTGCCCTACAAGACACCATATCACCTGTTCAGTACCAAAGACCCTATACATACATCCCCAGGAGAAAAGGGATGAATAAGCTGCCGAGCCTCAGAACTCAGCTCTCAAACACCTCTTCAAAACATATCATACTTGATAATATTATCAAGTGACGTAAAAAATGATGTGGTTTTTATGCTCACAATTTTTACTCTAAATGCATGTTAATTAAAAATGAACTAAAGTACAACTGCGTAAATGGCCACAGAATGAGAATGTGGGCCAAATAAGCATTAGTGTCTACTCTATATCACCCCCCAACAAATGCAAAGCACTTAAGACCACCGGTTTGACCACGGTTCTCTCCGTGGTCTCCACATACCCTCCACATGCATCAATACAATGTCTCCTTCTCCCACCTCTATGTGTGGTCTCATCTCTTCCAATGTAACGGAAGCTCCTTGAAGACAGATACTGTCAGTGATCTCTGACTCTCCTAGAGAGATAGTACCTGCTCTCTGAGAGACCCTGAAAGACGGCTCAAGACAGGTCTTGTTAAGGTCTCATCACAACCCTGTATGCTTAGTATCCCCATCTACAAATCAAGATGCTGTGGCCAAAAGACAGTAAATAACTTACACAAGGTCACATAGCTAGGAAGTGAGTGGCAGAGCCAAGATTCAGATCTAAGTATCTCTGATTCCAAAATGTCTGTTCTTTTCAGTGACAGCAGGCTGCCTCCCTATAAATGTTAAAATATAACTTAATCAAGATAGAAATCAAAACCTTTAGGAAGGCTGTGTCATGGGATTTTACAATGGAACAAACACTAAGCTATGGAGCATACAAGTACAACTAGAAGGGGCAGAAGTAAGAGACAGTGACTTTCAGAATCATCCCTGAATGACTCCCCAACCCCAGAGACCAAGCAGCTTTCTCTATAACAGCCCTGTTAAAAAGGGGGATCTTGACACTGATAGAAGAACAGAGTCACATCATCAACAAACGACACCAGAGGTTAAAAATAATTTTTTTTTTAAACTCTATTCAAGGTGATGACAGAGAAGAGGGTACAAAAAAAAATAAAATAAAACGTAGGTTGGAAGCAAAAGGATTCAAATCATAGGCATGTAGGTATTTTTTTTGGAGAATATATCCTGCAGTCTTCTAACTCTTAAGGCTACAAATACTGCCAGAAGCTAACTATGACAATGGGGTCTGTGCTAACAAGCGATACTGGATTCAGAAAAGCTTTCTGAATCGTTCAGAAAACTTTTTGTAAGTGCTAAACAGGTGAGAAATATAGTATCTGTCAGAGAACTTACAAAATACTGCCAATGTCATATCCATTTGAGTCATGATGAATAATAAATGAGTTGCTTAGCAACAAAACCTTTATTTAAAAGAAAGCAAAAAAGGCTCATGAAAAAGTCAAATCTACCTAGAGGAATTATAAAAACAGCTCTTTTCTGTATTTTGAGGTCATGAAGGCAGCCATAGGAAAACTTAAAGGGTGTGGGGAAACACCCAAAAGTTAAAGCAAAAAGACTTTAAATGATTCTTTTACAGAACATATGATTTTAACTTTTTTTTACTCTTAAAATACAGTACAATTAGAACATACATACACACATATAGTACACCCTATTTTCAAGTTTTTTTTTTTAAAGATTTTATTTATTCATTTGACAGAGATCACAAGTAGGCAGAGAGGCAGGCAGAGAGAGAGGAGGAAGCAGGCTTCCCGCTAAGCAGAGAACCCGATGTGGGGCTCGATCCCAGGACCCTGGGATCATGACTTGAGCCGAATGCAGAGGCTTTAACTCCACTGAGCCACCCAGGCGCCCCACCCCTATTTTCAAGTTTAAAATAAAATGAAAATTCCACATTTGAATATTTGGGTTTTTTCCTACACTTTAGGATCAAGAATACAAATTAACTTCAATCTGAAGTTAGTATTCTAAAAAAGGTATTAAGTCTATAAATTTGTATTTTTTAAAGAAGTGATCTTTAAAACATGCCTTAAAACTATGTTTAAGAAGAGGGGGCGGAGGGGGCGCCTGGGTGGCTCAGTGGGTTAAAGCCTCTGCCTTCGGCTCAGGTCATGATCCCAGAGTCCTGGGATCGAGCCCGGAATCGGGCTCTCTGCTCAGCGGGGAGCCTGCTTCCTCCTCTCTCTCTGCCTGCCTCTCTGCCTACTTGTGATCTCTGTCTGCCAAAAAAAAAAAAAAAAAGAAGAGGGGGCAGGATACCTCTTTTAACATCAATACATCAGTCCCAAGTACTAAGTTTATTTCCTAGATTCTTATTTATTATTATGGCAAGATTTTGTACCACAGTTTCTTTTATAATACGATTATTTTTCTATATATTCATGCAAGCGTAGAAAGAGAAAGAAAGAATACACACGGAGCTTACACAAGCTCTCTAGAAAGGCAAAATCTGAGACATGGAAAGCACCATAAAATTTAACTTTACATATATTTATATCATCTAAGAATTTACAATAAGCACATTATTAATTTTGTAACACAAGTAAAGTTCTGTTCAAAATACTTTAAAAAGTACTAAGAGATCAGCAGTTTGGGGAAGAGACTAGGGCTCTGTGACTTGTCTGTCTGACTTCACAGCTCAGTTTTTTTCAGGCAGAATCGCCATCCTACTTACCCTAAGCCATGCTATCTGCCACTTCGCAGCTATGAACGATGGGCAGGACCCTTAACCCCTCTGAGTTTATAGTACCCCTGTCTTTAAAATGGTGAGAGGGATAGCACCTGAACCTCAGGGGGCCACGGGGAGGCCTCAATGAAGCAGTGTCTATGAAGCACCTGGGACAGGGCCTGGCACACAGTCTGTTCTCAGTCAGTGTTAGGGGCTGGATGCTGACATGTGCACTGCTAACATCCTGGAAGAAGAAAGAGTAAGGAAAGGACAAGAAGCCAAATGGAAGCCAAGCTACAGCACTTCTTCTCTTCACAGAGGAACTATGCCCAACAAAAGGACACAGGCGAGGGGAAGGCATCCTGAGTCTGTGTGACTAAAGTAAACCCAGAGGTTTTTACTGGGATTCAAATTTCTTTACATTACTGGATTTTAAAATCGCAAGTGACTCTCCCAGAAGGGACACAATTAAAATCTCTATTCAAAATATGCTTGCTCTGGGGCACCTGGGTGGCTCAGTCATTAAGCAGCTGCCTTCGGCTTAGGTCATGATCCTGGAGACCTGGGATGAGTACGGGAATCGGATTCGGGCTGCCTGCTCAGCAGGAAGCCTGCCTCTCCCCCTCCCACTTCCCCTGCTTGTGTTCCCTCTCTCCCAGGCTCTCTTGGTCAAATAAGTAAATAAAATCTTAAAAAGAAAAAAGCCAACCACAACAACAAAGTATGCTTGTTCTTCTCCTGCTTTTCTTTGCTTAGCAAACTCAGTACCATTAATTACCTCCTTCACAGTATTAAAGACTGGTAAGCCCAGATGTGTCTGGCCTCCTTTCCCTGGAGTGGTTCCTCCGACCAACTGGGTGCCATAATCCAATGCCTGCTGGCTATGAAAGGTGCCCTATGGGGAAAAAAACACAAGGCTCATGAGAAAAGACAGGCTGGGAAGCCGGAAGGCAATCTTCAGCAACATGGAAGAGAAAAACAAATAGGTTAACTATTTCACAGAATGTGATAGATGCATACATCCAGCATTCTCGACAACCTGCTAAACCCAGCTTTGAACCTTGAAACAATACAATCCTCTGCAAAGCCAAAATAGGAGTTTTTGGTTTTGTTTTTTTTTTTAAGATTTTATTTATTTATTTGGCAGAGATCACAAGTAGGCAGAGAGGCAGGCAGAGAGAGAAGAAGAAGCAGGCTCCCCGCTGAGCGGATAGCCTGATGCAGGGCTGGATCCCAGGACCCTGGGATCATGACCTGAGCCAAAGGCAGAGGCCTTAACCCACTGAGCCATCCAGGTGCCCCGGTTTTGTTTTTTTTTAAAGGAGGATCTTTTGGGGCACCTGGGTGACTCAGTGGGTTAAGCCTCTGCCTTCAGCTCAGGTCATGATGTCACAGTCCTAGGATGGAGCCCCGCATCAGGCTCTCTGCTCAAGAGAGGGCCTGCCCCCCACCCCCCGCCTGCTTCTCTGCCTCCTTGTGATCTCTCTCTCACTCTGTCAAATAAATAAATAAAATATTTAAAAAATAAAAAATAAAGGAGGATCTTTTTCATTCCATCTTCAAATGTGGCTGATGGTCAGAAACACCCATGTGTTTACTTAAAAAAACCCTCCTTTTCACTGTTCCTCTGTCAACTCCTGATGTCCTCACATCCGCAGGTTAAAATCCATTGGCAGTCATTATAAATCCACAACAACCTTGGCTCTCTCTCACTTCGACTTCCACATCTGGCAAAATCACAATCTTGGTTAAATCCAGTCCCCTACCTACTCTAAGTAAGACTGCACATGTGCAGCCAAGCAGAAGCTGGAGAAAAAACAGAACAGGATAACTGGTCTCACTTTAAATCAATGATCACTAACCTTAGGTGAGTTTTTAATGCTGCCCGGCCGATAGCCTGTAGTTTGCTATCCACCACTCTCCCTCCTCAACCTCGGCTCTACAGACATTTGGTCACACGGATTCATTGATATGGGAGCTTGTCCTGTGCTTTGTACCAAGTTTAACAGCATCCCCAGCCCCTACTCGGTAGAGTCCGGTACCATGTCTTCCTCTCCACCCCCACCAGCTGCTGTGACAACCCAAAATATCTCCACAAAGTGAAAGATTATTTTTCACTAGGCTTCAAGGGCTCTACCTCCCCTGGTTCTCCTCTTCTCTCTCCTCAGACTTCTCTTTTTCATATAAATTCATACCCTTGGGGACGCCTGGGTGGCTCAGTTGGTTAAGCAGCTGCCTTCGGCTCAGGTCATGATCCCAGCGTCCTGGGATCGAGTCCCACATCGGGCTCCTTGCTTGGCGGGGAGCCTGCTTCTCCCTCTGCCTCTGCCTGCCACTCTGTCTGCCTGTGCTCGCTTGTTCTCTCTCCCTCTGTCTCTGACAAATAAATAAATAAAATCTTTTTTAAAAATAAATAAATAAATAAATGCATACCCTTGGTGATCTCATCCCCTATCACGGCAATAAACACCATTCATATGGCGACTCTTCCCACACACACACACACACACACACACAAACCCATACTCAGCCTGGGCCTTTGCCTTGAGCTCTAAACTCACTGTCGCCTGCCTATGTCTCATCTCCACTTTGAGAACTAGCAAGCATCTCAAACTTAATGTGCCCCAAACCAGATTCCTAATCATTCCTCCCCACACTCCACCCCATCTTGGTTAAAGACAATTCCGATCTTAACAGACCAAAAACACTGAAGCTATCCTTGATTCTCTATCTCACATCAGGCACACTATTACACTACCTTCAAAATATAACTGACAATGTCCCAATCCCTTCTACTGCTACCATGCTGGTCTAAGTCATCATCAACTCTTGACAGAATACTGCCCCTGGCTCCCTTTCATCTATTCTCAACACAGCAGCCAGAGTAATGCTGTTAAGACATAAGCAAGATCGTATCATTCCTCTGATCATAACTGTCCAGGGGCTTTCCATTTCTTTCACAGTAAAAGCCAAACTCCTTATACTGACTCCTAAGTCAATATTCAGCCTACACCCTCACATCAAAACTCCTTAACTGCCTGGCCTCATTGACTGTTCTCCCACTGCTCATTTTACTCCAGTCACACTGGCTTTGTGACTTCCACACACAACAGGCACAGTCCTGCCTCCCGGCCTTGCTATCCCTTTTGCTTTGAATGCACTTCCCTTCATATCCACTGCTTTACTCCCACATTTCCCTTAGATCTTGACTAAGGTCAGAGTTCCCCTGACCACCTAACATAAAATTCCCCCTTCCCCATCCTGATCACACCTCTGCACACAGTCACACATCTCTACATCTGGTTTATTTTTCCCACAGCATTTATACTTTCTAATATACCACATAATTTTGTGGTATGCTCTGCTGGTTGATTTTGTTGGTATGTTTCTTTCCCTCCCACCACTAAAATGTAAATTACACGAAGAAAGTGATTTCTGTCTTCTTTGTAACTGAGAGGTGGTACCTAACCCAACACATGACATATAGTAGACATTCAGTAAGCAATTGTTGAAACTGAATGGATCTATGTGGTCATTCTATAGGGATCTCAAAATGCAAGCCCAACTACTCAAGTTCTATTGAAGGCCTAATAGTTGGGGCTAAGAGGGACTTCAGAAATTTCCTAATTCAACTTCTCCGTTTTTCAAAACAGGAAACTTAGCCTCAAGCATGTTAACTAACTTGTCTAAAGTCAATGATGGAGTTTTGAAAAGAACCACAAGCCAATGCTCTCTCTTTAAGTGGTGCTATTCAAAGTGTAATCTGTAGACTCCTGCTGATCTGCAGTGAGATAAACACAAAAAGAAAAAGAATAAAAAATTACAAAAAACAAGGGAAAGAATAAAAAATGAAAAAATAAGAGAAAAATTAAATTAACTAAAACAAAATAAAAGAGAATGTTTGCAAACTTTTATAGCAATATGATATTGCTGCAACTTTTACTGTATTTTGCAAAAAATATTGATCTGCATTAGATTGGAAATTAAAAGCAAACAGACAACTGAACTGGTCTTTCACTCCAGACAGTTTGAGAAGCACTGCCCTAGATCACTACTTTGTTAGATAAATTCAAATGGACCAATTTCTTAGTCCTAATATAACGGTAAATAAGGTAAACAAGGACATTTCTTGTTAGTAAGCTTATTCTCCTTAGTTTTCCTATCATTACCAGTTACGAAAAAAGATACTTTCAGCAGCTCAAACCAGCTTAAAGCCAATACAAGAAATTCCACCCAATGGAAGCCTGCATTATTGAAATCTACTCCGAAATACAAATATTCCTCATTCATATGGGGAACAATGTATACACTGAATAAAAGAACTAACAAGACAAAATGTAGATTTCCTATGAAGATAAACCCTAAATTTCAGACCTTACTGTTATCTCTATACTAATAGAATCTTAACTAACAAATCTGAGACAAATAAAACTCCCAATTAATTAAATTTTTAAAAAGTGAATGAGAAACAATGTTCTTGCAGGTAACTGAAAGACACTGAAACCAACCTTGGATTTCAGTATTAGGCAAACCACCACTTAATTCAGGAAGCAGAAACAGTTCCAAATATTGCTCCCACCATGGGCAATGGCTCTTTTAAAAAAAGGTCAGAGGTTAAGATGTCACAGGATCATATAAAATTTAGCAAACAAACAAAACAACACATATAATAAACTTATGTGAGGAATTTGGATTAATCAAAACACTTGATTATATGCTAACACAATTAATATATAATCAAAAAGGGACTGAATATGATTTTAATTGGCAGAAGGATACAATGTACTTCAAATCTTAAATGAGCCTCAATTTTCTTTAGAATTACAGTTGTGGAAGTGATACTCATAAAATATATGGCTATCAAAATAATGAAACCAATTTTACCTATGAACAAAATTTCAAAGTTTTGGGTGTTCCTTTTTTTGTTGGTGTGGATTTTTTTTTTAAGATAGTAGAGGAACAGAAGAAGAAAAAGGTCCAGTTATTTCAGAAAAATAACATATTATTATGTCCAATTACTTCAGAAAGAAGTCAAAAAGTGCAAGGACATTTTATATGAAACAACCTTCCAACCAAATTCATTAAAAAAAAAAAAAAAAACACCTTGCAGAATTTTAAAGCAATTTAAAAACAAAAGTTACAGAAGTTTGGATATTTAGGTATTATCCTATAGATCAAAGTTTGGAAAACTATGGCCTAAAGGTCTGACCTGCCACTGGTTTTAGAAACTGTTTTACTGGTACACAATCACCATTCACTGACATACTGTCTATGGCAGTTTTTGCTGCTACAGTGCTTTTGGGTCGTTGATACAAACTGCATGGCTTACTAAGCCTAACATTTTCATCTGGTCCTTTTCCAGAATAAACTTGCAGACTCCTGCTCTAGATTACCCAAATACCACAGAATAGACATGAAAATTCTTTTTTTTTTTTTAATAGTATATTTATTTATTTGACAGAGATCACAAGTAGGCAGAGAGGCAGGCAGAGAGAGACGGAAGCATGCTCCCTGCTGAGCAGAGAGCCCGATGGCGGGGCCTGATCCCAGGACCCTGAGACCATGACTTGAGCCGAAGGCAGAGGCTTAACCCACTGAGCCATCCAGGTGCCCTGAAAATTCTTTTAATTACAGAAAAATCATTAACTTTTAAATCACACAAAAAAATCATGAACTGTTTTTATTTTGCCATGTCTTCTTTTAATAATGAAAGGGGTACTCTGGGTTAAGGCTCATGGCTATCTTCTAATTGATTTGGTAGTATTCCTTTGTTTTAAAAAAAAATCCACATATACTTTGGTGGAACTACAAATCTGTACAAATGTTTTAAAGGGTAACTTAGTGATAGCTATTAAAGTTCTAAATACACAGAACCTTGAGATTCAATTTTTCTTCTATGAATCTACTTTATAGATTATATATAAATGTAGCATATACATTATGGAGTAAAATGATAGGAAGGAGGGAAAGGACACTCTTATGTTGCCTTTTATTGTGGAATCACATTGCAAATATAGTTAGAACTTAGCAAATGCTATGATGTAAGCAGGGATAGGGAGAGACAATGAATATAAATGAATGAGAACAAATTAAAATACTTCAGGCAATTTTTGCTAGCTAGTCCCCTCAAAGACCATTTGACTAGAGAAAGTATAAGATAAGTCAGCGTGCTGCCTTCTTCTGTCTGTCTCTGTTCCCATGCACCTGTCTGGGCTGGAGCATTTCCCCACACCATCCTGTGTTTAACAGGACACAAGCCATTCACTTTACCTAGTTTTTAATTAAACAAATGGTAATCTAAAGCTGGAGGAAAACCAGTGGTGTGAAACTTGCTGAAAGAGAGTATCTGAGTTTCCAACATAATATGCTTGTAGGAAGGGATTTTCAAGATAAGTTTAAACACAATTTTCATCTTACAGGCTATCACACCAAACCCCCTCCTAAGGTACAACTCCATAGCTGTACTGTATACCTTTCTGCAACAATCATATAACTTTTGTGATTATTAAAAAAACAGAAAATAGTTCAATGTTTCTGTATCTGTAATAGGCATCTTTATAAAACATCTTGACACATACCTGCTTACCAGTGAAACCCTGGCAAATAACCTTCGTATTTTTATCAATATAGAGATTTTTCCGGGAAGCTACATAGGAACAATGCCGAATTCCATTCTGTTGCACTGAAAAGTAAAGAAAATATGACACATTATAATTTCTTCAAACTTTCGGACCATGAACTGAACTTAGTGACAAAAAAAAAAAAAAATCCTCTAATACAGAGGGGCTACCTTGTGGTCATGGCCACTTCAGATTAGACACAAAGACTACAGAAATAAACAAACAAACAAACAAACAAAAACCACCTTTCTATTTTCCAGAACCCCCTCTTTACCAAGAACAATTTTGCAGCTTGTTCTAAATGTATAAGGAAAAGCTTAAGTTTATAACTGTCTTTCCTCAAAAGGTAAACTGGGGCTCAAAGACAAATGGCTCAAATTTAATCCAGGGATGACAAACTAGGTATCACTTGTACTAACTATGTTTGCTAAACAACCACACCCTTTGCCCATTTTACTGCAACCTTTTTTTTTCTTTAAGTTTATTTATCTTCTTAGTAATCTCTACACCCAGTGTGGGACTCAAACTCACAACCTCAAGATCAAGAGCTACATGCTCTTCTGACTAAGCCCAGCAGGCACCCTTTACCCGACCTGTTTAAGCTTGACATCTGTACATAATACGTAAGCTAAGAGGTACACTTTGTTGGGAGAACTTGTAGGAACTATTCCGCAACTCATTCCCCAAAATGATATTAAATGTTAACATTAAACATTAAGATTAAACCTTAAGTCAGAGATAAAGCTTGTCTAATATATAATCCAAAGTTACTTAATGTGATATCTTCTGATGTAAGACACCAGACCTTACATAAAGATGAGAAAGGGAAAGCAAATAAATAGATGAGGGGAAAAACATGTAATAAACATCTAACTTATTTTCAGCAACCTACCTCAACAAAAACTGAGAAATCTATGTATTCACATCTGTTCAAATATTTCAACAGTCAGTAGAAAGTAGGGCATAGATGAATTAAAATTGTGGGCTACTTTCTGACTACTTTTAAACCTTCATTTCAGCTCCAACTTGCTGTCTGTGTGGCCTATCCCTGACCCTTTCAAAGTGCCAGGCCTTCCTCCTACCACTGAGGTAGCCCATAAAAGCTAACTCCAGAAAAAAAATCTCATCACGTTATTTGTCCAGGGTCCATTCGTGCTTTCTGACTTGAATCACTGCCTCATGCCCTCAAATCCTCAGAACTTAGGTTCCATAACTGATTGTATCTGGCCCTCCAGGCATCTCTTGAGTTGTCTTCAACTCCCATGTTAACGTCAGCTTCTAACTCTGAATTTTGGAATGTCCTGTACATCTAGAAAGAGACAGGCCAAGATTTTGCCCTTACCAAAGGGAAGAGGAGTGTTCTGTGTGCATACGGATCTGCTGGGTAACAGACAGCTGCATTCTCAGACTAGATTACGCTGAACAGGGAGCCATGAGAGGGCACTGAGGGTCAAGTCCTGCCATAGTAGGCACAGCTAAGCACCTGAACCCTGGCACAGCAGACACTACAAAGGGAATTTACAGCGTCAGGGCCCACCCCAGCTAGTGCTGTCACTTAAGGCTCATTCTTGCCTGTGGCTCCCACTTCTCCCAGCTAGAGACCCACAATCACTATACTTGTAGAAGTATTTCTGCCGCTATTCCTGGCAGAATCTGTTCCACCAGTCCTTCCTATTCTTGGAATCTTCAATACATGGTCCATCTATCAGAAGTTTTTGGACAGGATAGCAGATTTGATTATAAGATCCAATTTTAAGATATCTGGAGCCCACACTAGCTAAAAGGAAACCCTTGGTTTTTGTAGGTAAAGTTGGGCCTCCACAAGTATTCTTATACTCAATCTTAAGAAAGGATCAATCAGTTCACCTCTCCTTCCACAGAGGCAGGGGTGGCCTGGTCACCCTGAGAAAAAACAGGTCTGCCTACATCCATAAAGCATGACTCAATAGCAGAACTAAGATCACTCTTTTCTCCTACTTCTACTCAACTTCCTGGATCAACCCTCGGGAGCTCAGGGCTTCACACCCCAAGATCTCTAGTGCCCATAAAAACTGCATCAGGAAGTGTGATGACTAGCAATTCACCTTCCAGTTTCCTAGCCCTGTGGTACTGCTCAGACTGTGCAGTGACCCTGACATTTCTAAACCTTTGGGAAGCCGACTAGGAAGACTTGCCATGTCCATGTGTGTGCGCATGTGCATGTGATCTCCTATCTATAGCTGCAGTAAGCTGGAATTAATACCCTCTCATCACTTTGGGCCAAACCCAAAATCTATATTCAAACATAAGAAATTCCTGATCATATTTGGGCCTGACAAGAAATCTATATGCTGCCAGACCAGGTATCGCTGGTACTGAAATGAGAGGGTGCTAGAATAATCAAGCACATATTCCAGTTTCTGGAGTTGTCATCAATCGTTTATTCAATCGGCATCGGGGAAACACCCATGCCAAACCACAAAGCCAAGTATCAAGGATAAAGTGTTGAATAAGAGAGTCTCAGCCCTCAAGGAACTCACAATCCACCTGAACTGATATAAAACAGGCCATAAGCACACAGTATGAAAAGTACTGTGTTAGGAATAAGCCTTGGACATTTGGGGCATATATACTCTGGGACACCTGGGTGGCTCAGTCAGTGTAGCATCTGCCTTCAGCTCAGGTCATGATCTCAGGGTCCTGGGGTCAAGCCCCTCATCGGGCTCCCTGCTCAGCGGAGTGTTTGCTTCTCCATCCCCCTCTTTATTTGTCCCTCTCCCACTCCTGTGCATTCTTTCTTTCTTCTAATAAATAAATAAAATCTTTAAGAAAAAAATGTCCTCTGAAGCCCAAAGGAAAACCTGAGGCACTCCCAGCAAGCCATGATGGTACTCTATAATCACCAAAAATGCTCTTTTAATCCCAGAAACTCACCCCACACCAGACAAACGTGCCCTAGCCCTGGCCTTTACACCAAGCACACTCTCCCAGCTACCACGACTGTGAGGAAGGAAGACCTAACCACACACACTGGCTGTAGTACACTGTAATTCTCCTCACCTTAATTTCTATCGCCTCTACAGCTCTGGGATGGAAATAATGCAAAATATGATTATATTGCAAGTCAAAGCCACCAAATTCTAAGTCACTTGCATCATCCTCCTCATTCTTCCCTACTTTATAATATCCAAAGTCCAGAATCACGGGTTGGCGGCTCCTCATGAAAGCAACCTGTCCTCAACCCTACCCCTGCACCTCTTCACCTTCCCTCCCACAATCCTCCCCCCCACCCAGCTCTCTTTCATGTGGGCTGGTAGAGCACAAGCTCCTAGCTGCTGTAGTCAGACCAGCTCTTTGCATTTTCTTTCCCCACTTGATTTCCTCTCCACCCAAACCAAATGCCCTAAGTAATGAAAAACAGCCTCTTCCACTTCTGCTGAAGAATGCAAACTGATTTACAGTGCAAATCTTCAATCGTCTGTCTACCGCTAAAAGATGCTCAAACTACCAAGTATCTAGAATAAATTATTCCATAAAGTTAAAATCAAGAACAAGAACATAGGGGTGCCTAGGTGGCTCAGCGGGTTAAGCCTCTGCCTTCGGCTCCGGTCATGATCTCAGGGCCCTGGGCTCGAGCCCCACACCAGGCTCTCTGCTCAGCAGGGAACCTGCTTCTCTCTCTCTCTGCCTGCCTCTCTGCCTAGGTGTGATCTCTCTCCCTCTCTGTCAAATAAATAAATATCTTTAAAAAAATAAAATAATAAAATAAAATCAAGAATATAGGGCATACAATAGTGGTCAAACCATCTTGCAAATATCTCTCACATTTCAATGACAGAGTCAATGTACTCAACAATTCCCTGAGAATTTCACTGGCGTTAATTCATATCAGTTCACACTTAAATAAAACACTGCACAGTGGGGAATCCTTAAATCTTCACATGACATTCCTGACTCGTGAATATAATGAGGGGTGTTTAGGGGATCTGAGATGAAGAAGAATGGAACCTGCAAACACTTCCATGTGGTATATAGCACTTATGCCACACACCATAAGTGGAGGGGTGCACACATTTTGTTACTCCCTTTACTGTATTACGTCTAAGAAAAATTATTTAAGGTTAAATTTAGTTCACAATTATTTCAAGTATCATCTATATACTCTAGAACTTCTAACTGTAAATGGCATGACTATAAGGCCCATGTCTTGTACACCATGGTGTCTCCCATATGGTACAGTGACTTACAGAGTTGGGAGTACAAGAAAGGATTCACTGAATCTCAGGACAGTCTATAAAAAACACACTTATAACAGGCAGAATGTCCTCTAAGTTCCATCTCTTTTTTCCCCACTTAGGAGAAAAACCTACATCCATTTTTGGATCATAGGCTTCCCTGAAATTATTATGAAGATTGTACAGAAGTCCAGCCCTAAATGCTATTAGCAGTCCTCAAAGCTCTTATCTTAAACCAGTACAAACTCCATACTAACCTTTTTTTTAAAAAACAAATAAAATCCAGAAGCACTAATGTACACAACTGGACTATTTCACAATAGGAGAGTTAAGGCAGTAACAGACCAGGAAGAGTCTTTTCATAATATATAACAGACAAGGAAATAACTTGGGCAACAGGAAGCACTACCAAGGTAGAGCCCAAAGCCTTACAGAAAAACAGAATGAAGGCCACAAACAAGAAACAAAACTAAAGACAGACAAATGATAAATCAACAGACGATGAGCTCTCTAACTTAACTATTGTTAAGAAAATGAGCATTTTAAATTAAATATTAGGGCAGCGGGAAGGCCTGAGGCTGGACACCAGGAAGAATTTCCCAGTCATGAAGGCTGTAGCTGCCACACCTTGGGTCACCTCCAGGGAATGTGGTGGTATCACCTTCTCTTCAAGTTCTTAGAAATCAAGGCCTACCTCTGGGACTGTATCCTGGGAACATCTGAGAACTGCTCTGAGGAATCACACAGGCCTGGGCCTGAGTTTTTACTCTGCTGCTCACCAACCACTGACCTGAGACAGATCTTTTGATCTCCCTTAACCTCAGTTTTCCCATCTATAAATGGAGTAGCTGCCCATAACAGCACCACTATTCTGTAATGTTGATATGAGATGATGATTGGGTAAACTGGGTAGCAAAGTAGCTGGTATGCTCCCAATATTGGGTGCACATCCTACATGAACACAAAGGTAAACTGTTTCCTAAAAAGAGAGAACATATGATTCATATTTTATTTTATTTTTTTATTTTTTTTTAAAAGATTTTATTTATTTATTTGTCAGAGAGAGAGGGAGAGAGAGTGAGCAAGCACAGGCAGACAGAGTGGCAGGCAGAGGGAGAAGCAGGCTCCCCGCCGAGCAAGGAGCCTGATGTGGGACTCGATCCCAGGACGCTGGGATCATGACCTGAGCCGAAGGCAGCTGCTTAACCAACTGAGCCACCCAGGCGTCCCTGATTCATATTTTAAAATAAGTCCAATGTTGGGGCACCTGGGTGGCTCAGTCAGTTAAGCATCCAACTCTTGATTTCCATTCAATCAAATCTCAGAGTTGTGAGATGGAATCCCATGTCTGGCTCTGCGCTGAGCATGGAGCCTGCTTAAAATTCCTTCTCCTTTTCCCTTTGCTCCTCCCCTCCTTCTCTCTCTCACCCTCTTCCTCTAAAAAAAAAAAAAAAAAAATCCAATGATTTATGTTTTATATATCTCATGCATATCCTATGTTTATCAATAAATATTAATCCATGTCTACATGTAGTGTGTACAGACATACTTGAAAATTTTTACCATATGAAACCTTTTTAAAGGAGCAGCCTCACTGTAAAAAAAAAAAAAAAATGGGGATAGTAATACTATGTACCTCATAGGCAATGAGAATTAAATGAGTTTATAATATAAAAAGCACATAGAACAATGCCTAGGGTATGGCGAGTGCTATCTCATTATTAGCTCTCTATTATCATTATGATTACCAATGCAGAATGAAAAGACCACACTGCTTTGAGATGTTCTTTGCGACAAGCTACCTGCCTGGTACTAGGAATTCAGGAGCAAACAAGATGGACTCAGGTCCTACCCACAAGAAGCATCCTACCCTATAAGACAGCTAAACAGTAAACAAAGAAACACAAAACTACAGAAGTTGCAAACTGTAACAAAGGCTATGAGAGAAACAGACTGAGTAATGTGAGAGACATGTGCCTTCAAGAAGGGTGATAAATTTGTATCCGTTAGCCACATGCTGAGTCCTCTTCCCCAAAGAGAGCAACCACAGCATTTAGAAGATGGCTGTGGGATGCAGGACAGGAGGTCCAGCCAGAGGGCACATGCACAGATGTGACTCAAACCATATCCTTGTATGATCAGGACCACGCTCCCAACCAATAATCTGAATCTCTGTTCATGAAAATACTCCTCTTCCAAAGTCACCTCTCAAACTGTGTCCTTGTTACTCATTTATTCATGCATGCACTCATCAACAAATGGTTATCCATTAATTACATATATTATGTATACATAATATATATAGGGTATCGTGGTTCCTACCTATAGAACCTTATAGCAGAGTAACTCAGCAGCCACTTATTCCCAAACCCCAGACAATCCACTGTTCAAATGCAAAATTATATATTCATTTAATATTTACTTACAAATTAAACTAAGTTGGCCAAAAGTGCCATATTTCATCAAATCTAAAATACCACTTAAGTACTAATAAATACTAGCAAGAAAGAAAAAATGCTGTCAATTTACTGTAGATACCATCAATTATAAGAAATATCCCAATTTTAGGGATGCCTGGGTGGCTCAGTTGGTTAAGCGGCTGACTTCGGCTCAGGTCATGATCCCAGCGTCCTGGGATTGAGTCCCGCATCAGGCTCCTTGCTCGGCAGGGAGCCTACTTCTCCCTCTGCCTCTGCCTGCCACTCTGTCTGCCTGTGCTCGCTCGCTCTCTCTCCCTCTCTCTCTGACAAATAAATTAATTAAAAAAAAAAAAAAAGGAATATCCCAATTTTAGAAATGTTACAATGAAAAAAAAAATGGGTCTAAGCAACAACATTCCTGTCCTCCAGTAAAATGAAATTGTTCTCCTATACTTACAAAAATTATTTTGAACACCCCCAATTATGTTTCTACAGAAGAATGAGTTTGAGGTGAGAAAGACAAATTGCTTTCTCATGGTTCCACTGGTACATTCAGATCAAGACCATTTTGTATTTCTGAAACAGAGATTTGGTCCTTAGATGCAACAGCAACAGACAGTAGTACCAGAAACATCACTGTTGAGGGTCCCTTTTGCCCAACTACATTTCTAAATGCCGGATTTCAAAAGTGGCCTACACAACTTGACAAACACATGGAAAAGGCAGGTGGTAACTTTGAGCAGGGTAGTCACCTCAACAACCAACAAGGTGGCCAAAAAGGAAAAAAAGAATTAAAAAGAAGAAGAAAGACCAGAACTTCAGAAAAGGAGAATCACAGTGTCACACAGCACATACTAGTAGAAAGGATACTGCAGAGTCAGAAGACCTGAGTTCTAATACCCATTCTGATATTGGCCAGGAAACTTTCTGGGTTTATTTCCTCATTTGCCAAATAGATATGAGACCAGCTGGATTGTAAGGTTCACTTTCTGACATTAAAACACCACAACTTGGAGGCTCAAAAATACTGGCTCTTATTCCCCACTTAAAAGACCTAATTTGTAGGAATTCATGGCTTATGTTTATTATCTATTATTTTTTTTAGTTTTTAGTTTTTTATCCCCTGCCCCCGGCTTATGTTTGAAATGAGCTTGCCTAGCTTTATATTTCTTGAAAAGCTTTACTATCTCAACTTCAAATGTGCTTATAAAATCCTTAAACTTTCTCATGGAAGAAATCTTCCTTATTTTTCATTTTATTTTCTCTCCCTACTTCAACTGGACTCCCCCTTTTTTTCATAAACTATAAAACTGGTTTGGTTTGGTTTTCATAAACTATAAAACTGGTTTCGTAAACTATAAAACAAACCAAACTTTGGCTCCAAAATTTCTAAACATTCCAACAGGGCTCTGTAAGACATATACAGGTGTCTGAGTTTTGTTCTTGTTTTTCGTTTTTCCTCACTCAAATCAATATTGCAACACTTGTGACCGTTAGCACAAATGTACCATTAACTGAAACTTAAGAAAACAGAGGAAGCAAAATTCACTAGCCATCTTCAGGGCTATTACTAATCTTAGAGCCTAAATAATTTGTGACCACCCTTTAAAAAAGTTTATAAGGTGATAATGTTGTGGCTGTTTTTCTAGTGGGAGTGGAAATGGGCTTAAGCATGTGGCATGAGAAACAGAAGATCTCGTAGACTTAGAGGTTTTTCTGCATTAAACACTATAGTCTTGCATAAATACAGGAAATAACTTGGTTTAGATCTCAGACCTCTCCGACCCTTAATAACATATTAATCACATGATTAGGATACACTCCAGCAACAGAAAGCTAAACTAGATGATCCTTTAAGGTTTCATGGTCCTGACAGTCTAGGGAAAAAGAACTTCCAGCTCTGTGAGAAAAGGACCGCTAAGGGCAGATTAAAGATCCTGATTCTTCAGACACTTCGCTAGACTCTCCTCCTACTAAGACAGCAGACCCATCTGAGGCCAGGATTCTTCAGAAACTCCGATAAGCAGGACCCCAGGCGAGAATGACCTGGCTGTAACTAATCCCTTTTCTCCTTCTGCCTAGGATACCTTCAACTGTCCTTTATTTATACAATAAGAATCTTGAGAAAACTTTCCCAAATAAACCCAACTTTTTCCTACTTGCCAAAGTTATCTAGCCAGAGGTTTGTCCTCACGTGGTCTGGTTAAGTAAGTGCAACTACTGAGTGCATACTTATCCTGGCACACTTTTGGAATGTGATCTTCTCAAGAAACGAATTAAAACTGTCCAATATTCAGTACAAACAGAATTAGGAGTAAAGTGTAAGAAAGGAAGAAAGAAAACTAACTTTAGTTGACTGTGTATTACATCCCATGTGCCTTATGTAAATTGTTTCAACTATTCTGTACAGTGAACCCGGATTATCCTGTACTGCGCCCTTCCTTTTTTTTTTTTTTTAAAGATTT
>PISX010013943.1:0-25905 GCA_004024625.1 Mellivora capensis | reverse complement strand
CTCACGATTAAGAAAAGTCCCAGGGTTATTACACAGATTGTAAGGGATTAGCCAGACTTCAAATGTGATTTGGTTTGATTCCAAAGTCTCTTTCTATACAGCTTACCTAACACAGAGACTTTGAACATAGCAAGAATTTTTAACAGTCAGCGTTATTCAAAAACTAGCAACTTTGGGTATTAAGTTTTCAGGGAGTGAGGAGTTCACCCCGTCTGGTGAAGATACTGCAAACAGTTGGTTAAAGTCCCAGCCAACCCTAAACTTCTAGGAGTATTCTGGGCTATGCTCACTCTGGGTTCTTTCTGCTAAGTCTACAATCTGCAGGGGAAAACAAAAACTAAGGGACAGCCTTACCCTCTTGCCCCAATGTGCTACTAAGACATTCCTCCTACCCCTCAATCCAGACATCCACTTTCCCAGCTGAGTTAATCCTGGACCACCTCACCTCTCCCTCCCTAACAGGGACAGTCTAGACGCCGCCCCCCTCCGGCCATTCATCATCGCGGGGGGGCAGAGCATGCCCCCAAGTCTACAGGACTCCCACACCCGAATCCCGGCCCGGCCGCGCTACTTAACCCAGCTGCCCAGGTCATGTCCCACCCCACAAATCCAGCAAAACCACTTCCACCCCAGGTGGTCCCCGGCTTGGGGCCGCACTCTCGCGCCTCCCAGGCCCCCACCGAGGTCCGGCCGCAAGGGCCAGCCGCGGCCTGGACCAGGATGTTGGGCCCGGCGAGGCCAGGAACTCGCGGAGGCCTGGAAGAGAGAGTCTCGGCTGGACTCACGGAGGAAGGAGCGCGATAGAAGGCGGGCGGCAGCCATGCCTCTGCTGCCAGAGGCCATGGTCGCGGTGACAGCGACAGCAGCAGGAGCTGCGGTCATCCACCAATGACACTCCCAAGCCCCCGAGGACCTGGCAGGGGCCGAGGCTCCAAGAGGAAATGGGTGGCCATAGCAGTCGCCTGAATGAATTTCCCGCCACAGAGGCCTCTTCGCCGAACATTAGGGATCGCAGGTGGAGGGGAAAAAAGATATCTGAACGAAGAATTGGACGATAACTCGGCCGTTCCCCGGAAATGTGGCTGTGATCTAACATTAATTACTACGGCAGCTTAGGGAAAACCCCACGCGAGGCCGGTCCGCGCGTAGGCATTATGGGAAATGTAGTTTGGTGGCCTGGACCTGGTTGTAGTTTAAGTGGAGGCTTGCGGGAGGCGGAGCGAGCCGCAAAGCGGGTACTCATACCGCGGGGATGGGGTGGCAAGAGGAATTAGGGAGTCGTGGCGAGATGGGAAGAGCAGTGCAGAACTCTCCGTGTTTCTAAACCAATCTGCTCTTTCATTTGGCTCGGCTGGCATGTGGAGAGGCTAATACTGCTTACCGGCCCCCGCTGTGAGGACCTGGAAGAATTACCGACGGTAACAGAGTGCGTTCATGCTATTATCCGGCGAAGGTAAGAAGTGATGAGAAAGACCAAAAGCTACCTTACTGACACTTAATTTCTTGGAATACGGATCTTTTGGTTAAACAAGCTATGATACAGCTTTTAAGTAGCACTAAATGAATGAGTGACTTTTTCCTGGGATCCTGGAGGACTGAAGTTACAGATCTAATATGACTGCTCCCTGTTTAAACCAACCGATCACTGCTCTAAGAGCTTTAGAAGGGACCTCAGAGTCCCGGAGTCAAAGGGTAAACACGAGATAAAGTAATCCATCTCCCTGCCTCCAACCGTGTTCCTGAGATTGCTCATTTTCATCAGTGGAATTATGATCCTAATTGACTGAAGTAGTAATAATAATTTACACTGAGTTGTTTGATGTATGAATGGGATTACCCAATGGAGATTGCCCGATATTTCTTCTATGACCCAGATATTGTCATTGCCGGCTTGGACTTGATTACTCACAAATCCCTCCTTTATCTAATGTATTGTGTCCTTGCAATCATTTATTTAAATACTATCAGTGGCTTCCACATGGGCCCAAAATGAAGACTCGTTTTCAATAGCAAAGTTCTTCCTGAGCCTTCACATGATAAGTCATATTTTCAGTTTTAGTTAATTGGTAAAATACGTGATGACAAAAAAATGTAATTTCTGATATGATTTTAACAATTTTTTATTTCCACAAGAACAGGGATTTTAGCTTGTTTGGTACACTGATGTATCCCCACCTGGCACAAAAAGAGAACTCCTTTGTTGAGCATTATTTGTTGAAGTGATAGATAAGAAATAGCATATACATCTGTTTACTGAATCCACACACGATGTTTGATGGACCTAAGGGTATTTTGGTTACTCACAATGACTATACTTCCACCGTAATCCCGTAGCTCATTGGTGGGAGACAGTTGCAGTAGACGCTAATTGTACTACTCATTTTTATATGCAGGTTGATTTTGAAGTCAAACAGATCTGGATTCAAATTCCAGTTCTGATGCCGGCTTATGGGACCTATGGGTCTCTGGTTTTCTCACTGAGATGGGCATAAAAATCCCAGTATCATAATAGTGTTGTGAGTAGTTAATGCACTAATATGTAAAATTCTTTGTACCTTATAAACGTTCAGTAAATGGTAGTTATTAAAGATAAGAACTTTCTTCTTTACATGGCAGCATGTCGTTTTGAAGTTTTTAGCGATATGAGTAACCAGATGTGAACTAGGACATTTCCATTTATAGCAAAACTTTGGCTAAAGCCCCAAAACTGAGGGCAACAGGCCATTAGAACTCTACATTCTAAGGTGGGCAGCCTAGGAGCTAGCCCCCTTCAGCTTTTAATAAGAGCAGGTCAAACTTGTCTTTGAATTCTCACACTCATACTCTAACGGCTCAGATAAGCAAAAGACTGGAATTCATTGAACGGGGGAATGCTGAGTCATGAGTTGTCCCCTGAATGTTCCCCTCTCCCCTCACTCCCAGAAAAGTTGGTGGCAGAGGCTCCTTACAAAAAGGACTGGCATTAAATCTGGGCTAAATCCCCGCAGAACCCCAGAAATCCATGAGCCTACCTCAATGCCCCAGAGCAGATATAGTCAGAGTGCTCAGGAAAACTTGAGTTTGGATTTCAGACCTACATGTAAAGACTAATGCCTGTTTCCTGCCTGGAGAACTCAAGACAGGAGGCTGGCTGAAGCAACCCTTGTTTGTAGGCAGGGCATTGTTTGGTATGGCAAGACATGTAATATTCCCATGGGTAAAATTGATTCCAGGAAAGAAAGCTGAGCTTCCCTCTAAGGATTCTCTGCTGCGGCAAGGGACTATAGCATAAAAGACCATGAAAGATCCCCCAGGGACAGGAGGGAGACAGTGGTGGGGAAGGGTTTACAAGAGATCAGCCAAAGAGCACATAACTCATCAGGATACTATGCAGATAGAATTTCCTTCACAGGGTGGGGAGGCGAGGAGCCACTGAAATACCCACAAAGAGCCAGCGCTTCAGTAAGAAAGAACCAGAGGGAACCTCCGATTGCACCATTTAAGAGATTTTATCCAAAGCTTACCCGTCCACTACTGGAGCCAAGAGCAAGGGAAGTGAAGATAAGGAGGAGTAAAAGGAGGAGAAAACAGACCTTGACTCCTTCCCAGCTGCAGGTTGTGGAGCCACAGATCATGCCAGTCTTCAGAACGTGTAAGGAGCTTTGAATTAGATATAAGATTTACGTTTTGAATTGGACTGAACAAGGACTTAGAATTATTAATTTTTAAAGTGGGCTATTTTCCCAATGAATAAAAAATCAAAAGTTACAAAAAATTTATATAGTAAGAAATCTTCCTTCTACCTGTTTCCCCACCATCCAGTTCTCACTGGGTGAAATCCATATTACCCAATTTCTTGTGTAGCTTCCAGATCTATTTTGTGCATATGCACGCATACACCCATCCTCTCACTCCCCCACTTCACCCTTCTATGTTGCTACTGATGTGGGAGGAAAAGGGGACAATTAGGACCCAAGAACAAGGCTGGTGGGGGAGTCAGGAGACCAGCAGTCAAGACAGTTAGTGTCTATGCTTATGACCCCAGGGCAGTGTCTTTTTCTGCTTAACTTAACCTGAAGTGGTCTCCACTCTTTGCAACCAAGAATCTTGACAGATCTGAACTAAGTAAAGAGGTTCTGTCTACTGGAACAAAGTCTCTCTCATTTGCATTGTTTTTAAGGAAATAAATCAGCTATAGTCACTGATATTTATAATCGAATCAGACCAGAAAGAGAATCTGACCAAGACTCTGGTAGATTCTCTACCTGATAAACAAAATACGTTTGTTCATTTTTTAATATATATGTGCAAGAGGAGTTATAGTTCTGCATTTTACCTTCATTCTATTCTGAGTCCCCATTCTGCCAGGATTTCAAATCCATCTCCTTTCACCAGAGTTTTACCTAAATTTGGATTTCTGCTGGGGTGAGGTGGTTGAAGTAGAAGAAGCATTTGATCCTCCATCTACACAGGTAGCCCCTAATACGTGCATCCTTCTATCTTGTTCTCAGCTACTGCTATATCATGCCTTCCCCCTACTTGCCGCATTCCTTTTGGTCTGGCTCTGAAGAGCCGTCTATGGGCTCTTCTCAGATACATGAGAACCACTCAGCCCCTCTGGTTCCATGTGGAACCACAGCAAATATCCGTGCTTGCCTGGACACACTATTTAGCAGAATCTTATAACCAGTCGGCTTGCTTTCTCTCTCTGTCTCTCCATCTATCTCTTTCTCTCTTTGTTGGGGGCAGCAAGTTCCTGAGTTATGGACCAAGTTATCTCCCCACCCCCCAGATTCATATTTTGAAGTCCTAACCCCCAGTTTGACTATATTCAGAGTAAAGAAGTAATTAGGATTAAATTAAGTAAGTTAGGATGAAACACCAATAGTATTAGTGTTCTTCTAAAAAGAAATACCAAAGAGTTCTTTCTTTCTACCATGTGAGGACACAGTGAGAAAGCAGCCATCTGCAAACCAGCAGAACTCTTACCAGAAAACAAATTAGCCAGCACCTTGATCTTGGACTTTCAGAACTCAGAACCGTGAGAAAGAAATTTCTGTTGTTTAAGCCACCCAGTTTGTAATATTTCTTTATGGCAACCTGAACACACTAATACATCTTGCTTCACATAACCATTTTGGGATTCTCTCTTCACCTTCAAGCAGGGAGGCAAGGGGGAATCAACACCTAAGCTCTCCTGCTTCCTGCCTCTTTCCTAGTCTGGGATCCTTTTCTGGTCTTGGAAACATTAATTCACACTTTTTGGCCTAAATCTAAGTTGTTTCTGTCATTCTCGGGGGGTTTTAGGTACACATTCCTTTCCTGGGACAATGGACTGAGAAGGACAAAAAGAAATTGGTGACAGGAAGGAGTAGAAATACCATGGAGAAAAGGGTCAAAGAATAGAAGGAGATACTGGAAGGAAAAGCATCAGTTAATATTACGTATTACCTTTCTGCTACAAGGATATACCAAAGCTTTGTGTGTATTCACCTAGGCACTCTGACTCTGCTGTGTAGAAACAAACAAAAGGAACCTTCTCTTGGGCCTTAGTTCAGGGTGCTGTGACAAAGTACCACAGATCAGGTAGTTTATAAACAACAGAAATTTATTTCTCACAGTTCCGGAGACGGGATGTCCAAGATCAATCAGGGTGCCGGCATGGTCAAGTTCTGGTGAGGGCCCTCTTCTGGGCTGTCCTCTTCAGAGCCTCACCTGGCAGAAGGAGGGCAAGACAGTGCTCTGAGGCCCCTTTTATAAGGACCCTGATCCCAGTCATGCGGTTCCAACCTCATGACCTAATTATCTCCCAAAAGCCCCCCCTCCTCATACCTTCACATTGGGGAGCAGGTCTCAACAAAGGAGTGGAGGTCTTGGCCTAATTCTGCCAACATCTTTCTGGGGAAAAACAAAACTTCCAGCCACCTTCCAAAAGGAGAAAAGCTGCTTCATCCTCGGTGATACAGGCACACTTCGAGAGAAACGTATTGTAGCCAAGAGACGCTGAAGAGCCAGGCTGAGCTCTCAGGCACCACTGTAGGTATGACTAATCCCTTCGTAAAACAAATGCAGTGAATAGGAGCTTGTATCCTTGGCCTTACTTATGAAAGATGGTACAACACAAATCGGAAACACTTGACCTCAGACGCAGCTTCAGCTCTTGGAGAACTACAAAAAATCAGTGAGAAAGACAGGATTATTTTCATCTCAAGTGCAACTTCAAAGAGAGGCAGAATCATACAGCACAGTTCTAAGAACGAACCAGCTAACTAGCACCACCAGCTGATTTGAGCAAAGGCTCTTTCCCTCTCCCCTTATACAGGGTGGGCACTGCCACCTTGGCTGTCTTGGGGACAAAGAACTTTCTGAATTGCACTTGCAGGGCCCTCTTGAAAGCTTCTTACACTTCTTTGAATGACTGTTCCTCTCAGCACCTGCAAAGGGGAGGTTTCATCTGCATTGGATCCTTTCAGGAGTGTCAAGAGCTTTGACCTCCCCTATAGAGGAAGTGGTTCCCAAATATAATTTCTTTTCCCCATACTTGAGCCCTGTTGCAGAGCCTGAATACCCTGTGCAAGAGTATCCTGGGGCCCAACTCCTGCAGAAGGAAAGAGAGCAAGGTTGGCAAGAGGGAGAGGTCCAGCTCTGTGCAGGTCCAATGACATCTTGGCCAGTGCCCTTCAAAATTGCCCTGAATTGGACAAGATGGTCAGGGTTCTATACCCCTGCATGGATTGTCACCAAGGTGTGAACAGCCCTGGAAAGAGTATGATCATACAGTAGGTTGAGGCACCCTTCTGTGTTCAGGAAATTCCTGAAAGGGTTGGGGGAGCCGGAAGCAGCTGAAGGCTACCAACAGCACTCCCAGTTGGGAGGGCAGCGTGTCCTTCACTAAAGGGGCATCTGGATGGTGCATCACAGTATCCACCAGATGCCCCTTCCAGGAGCAAGTCTGATAAGCAAGCAAGGGTCAGTCCTCAGCAAAACCATGAAGAAAACAGCTTGGTTTGAGTGTCCCTCTTTTCCCCTTCTTTCCAAGGCTGACTCCTCTCCTTTTCCCTAGAGAGCCAGTGCTCTCACGCTGCCCAGTGCTGGATCCAGCCATTCTCTCACCTCCTCTAAAAACTTGCACAGACAGTGCCCTGTTTCTCAGGGCCATGCTGTCTCCTAGGGATTAAATACACTAGGACTTTCACCTAGTTTGATAGTCCCTCCCAAAATTACGTGTTTATTGTACATTTTAACAGAGATTGCCAGTGTCTTCACGTGAATGAGTGATTCACACTGATAATTTCTGGAATTATAGTCAGGAAACCTCTTTTGCCACCAGCCTCTGATCCTTCTAGAATAACTTTCCTTCTTCATCAAGTACATCTTCTGGAAGTTCTCTGTGTCTGTATTGTTTATTTTTTTTTCTTTTTTTTGTAGCAGATGTAAATCCAAGATACCAGGAGAGAACAAGATTCCCTGAGACTCTGGTATGTAGCTGAAGACATTGTGATGTGTGTCCCACTCTGCAGCTTGGTAAAGGGGCAAGGAATCCCAGGAATTGGTACTAAAAGAAAAGAAGACTGGGGCCTGTGGAAAGGAAAGGAGAGGAGAAGATTCTTGGAAAGACAAAGCACTCCACAAAAAAACAACAGCTACCAAGTTATGGCAACTCTGGCTCAGGCTTCAACACTCATCTGTGGTCAACATGTAAATCACCTGGGGCTTTGAAGGTTGCCTTTTTCACTGGGGCTTCATAGATTTGTGCAGTGAGTAAGAGTGTTGGGCTTTAGGGCACCTGGGTGGCTCAGTGGGTTAAAGCCTCTGCCTTCTGCTCAGGTCATGATCCCAGGGTCCTAGGATTGAGCCCCACATTGGGCTCTCTGCTCTGCAGGGAGCCTGCTTCCTCCTCTCTCTCTGCCTGCCTGCCTCTCTGCCTACTTGTGATCTCTGTCTGTCAAATAAATAAATAAAATCTTAAAAAAAAAAAAAAGAGTGTTGGGCTTTTAAGTCTGATATCCCGACAGAAGTTTAAAGGATCTACATGGACCCACAAGGACACACACCTTCCAATCCATTCTGGAACATTGTCCAACACGCCCTCCAAATTATTACTTAATTCTCTAGAAAGATGAACTTTTATTTAACTTCTTTCATGATTAAAGCAAAAACAATATACTTGTTCATTATAAATTTTTTTTTAAAGATTTTATTTATTTATTTGTCAGAGAGAGAGAGCGAGCGAGCACAGGCAGACAGAGTGGCAGGTAGAGGCAGAGGGAGAAGCAGGCTCCCCACCGAGCAAGGAGCCCGATGTGGGACTCGATCCCAGGACGCTGGGATCATGACCTGAGCCGAAGGCAGCCGCTTAACCAACTGAGCCACCCAGGCGTCCCTGTTCATTATAAATTTTGCAGATAATTTCTACTTTGGGATTTATTCTTTTCAGTATCTTTCAAGTGTTCGCCAAGGTTAACATTTTTATAACCAGAAAAAAAAAAGTTTTGGTTTTTTATGGATGAAATGTGATTAGGACAGACTATGTGATGCTCTCTGTTAACTTTTAAGATTTTTGTCTGGTAGAGATATAGTTTCTATCTGGCAGAAAACTCAACCCTCAAAGTTCGTTATCATTGGCATATTGGATATTTCCTTTTTATATGTCACTTGGAAATCTCTGTGCCTCACTTTATCAGTAGGGATACTACTACTCCTTACAGGTTTGTTGTATGGATTAAATGAGAAACTACATGTAAAATACTTAGTAAAGAGACTATAGTCAGTGGTAAGCACTCAATAAATGTTGCCTATTAAAAGCTCATTTAACGGGGTGCTTGGGTGCCTCAGTGGGTTGAGCGTCTGCCATTGACTCAGGTCATGATCTCAGGGTTCTGGGATCGAGCCCTGCATTGGGCTCTCTGCTCGGTGGAGAGCCTACTTCCTCCCACCCCCCACCACCTCTGCCTGCCTCTCTGCCTACTTGTGATCTCTCTCTCTCTGTCAAATAAATAAAATCTTAAAAAAAAAAAAAAAAAAAAGCTCATTTAACTGAAAAACCTAGGGTGTATTCTTCAGGTATAGTGCAAGTAATTCATGATGTCTTGTGTCCTCAAATTCCAGCAGAACCCTTCACTAAGAGAATGCTTCTGCCCTGGTTCCTCTACGAGCACATTGGGATGACCTGACTGGACAGACTTGGGTGCACTCTTCAGCACAGGGGCCACTGGCATGGGTGGCAGCAGGCAGCAGATGTCCCAGGTAGAGGCAAGGGCAAACAAGGGACTCCATACCCTGGGATCTGTCCCACTATAATGGAGTAAGACCCTATCATGCACGCAACCCCAACAGCCCGGCTTATCTCTGCTTCATGATTTCAGGCTAAGACTTTCAAACGCTTAACAGCTAGCATGGCATCTTTCCTTAAAAATAATTCTCCATGAACTTAGCCCAAAGACAGGCAAGATGAGATAGGAAACAGGAAGGAAACAAGACTTAAATTGAAAAGCAAATGAAAGTATTCTCTACAGGTCCACCCAGTTCTGGTGAAGGGGAAGAGCTCACAAACATGGAACAGAATATACACAGGCTTCACCATCCCCATCCAGAGCTCATATCTCTGCCGTGTCACACACAGCAGTATCAGCTTGGAATTACCACCTCATTGCTCTCTGAATCTCAGATTCCTCACTTATTTTTAATGAAGTTCAAGGAGCGACTCGTATGCTCTGCTTCGTTCCCCATATGCAGAAAACAGCAAGGGGATCTGACATTCTGTTCCTCTTGATGCTTGTGACAGTCTGAAGGGAGCAGGAAATGACCCCGCTGGCTGTTTCTGACAGAACTAGGTGACAGCTGTCCAGGCTGCTGCAGTCCATGTTTTCAGGCAACACTGATGCTAAGCCTCCCTCTCCTACCAAGCAGTGTCCCAGTGATCTTGGAGTACTGGTTGAAGACTAGCCCACCTTGCAGATCCACCATCCTCTGCTTCTGGTCACCCGCAATTCCCAGTTGTCCCTCCTCTATGCCTTCCTCTTAAGAGAGGTCACATCCTGTTAATGTAGAGAAAGATGACTTACTTAGAGTTCAAAGTCAACAACTGAGATCCTTAGTGCAAAATGGTTTATTAAAGCACAGAGACAGGACCCACGGGCAGAAAGAACTGCACCCGGGTTGTGCAGGGTGGCTGATTATATCCTATGGGGTTGGGGGAAGTACTTTCATTTGCTAAAGAGCAATTACAATGGCCTTGCCATTGTCAAGATTGGGGATGCTCTTATCTTATCTCTTGACAAGTCTTCCCCCATTTGGCAGTGATTTTTCCATAATTAAGACTAGTGGCAAAAAACAAAAACAAAATAACAACAACAACAAAAACAAACCAACAACTAGTGGCAGTAATTTCATGGAAAAGGGTAAGAAAATCTGGGAATGTTATGGTCTAATAGACTGAGGCCAAAGCTGGCTCCCAATGGAGGTCCCAAGGCCAGAAGTGGCTAGACCGGGGATATGAAGGGGATCACATTAGATCAGTCAGGAGAAAAACCTCACACGGGAATCTTAAGATCGGCAGCCGTGCTAGTCACTTAGGTGGCTGTCCCATGCCCAAGATAAGACGACTTTATGTAAGAGAGGGCATGAAGTTTCTGGGTCTTACTACCATCCTGGCCAGAGGAGTAACTTCCAGCCAAAAGTCAGACTTTCCCCTCCCCATAGAGTAGCCATGGGCTAGAGATTGCAGCCTGATCAACTGATATGAAAGTGTTCCAGTAAGACCGTACTCCTTGAAGAGCCCCTGAAATGAAAGTAAAGGAAAAGGAGAGAAAGTACTCACCAATTTTGCACTGAAACTGAGTCCAGATACAAAGACTCAAAGCCCCCGTTCAGGCTCCAAATGATGTAGGAAAGATGACATGAAGGTTCGAAGTCAACAGCCAAGAAAGAATTTTTATTTTATTTTTTAAAATTATTTTTATTAACATATAATGTTTTATTTGCCCCAGGGGTACAGGTCTGTGAATCATCAGGCTTACACATTTCACAGCACTCATCATAGCACATACCCTCCCCAGTGTCCATAACCCAACTGCCCTATCCCTACTACCCCCAACCCCCAGCAACCCTCAGTTTGTTTTGTGAGATTAAGAGTCCAAAAAAGAATTCTTGAGATGTCATTGGTGCAAAATGGTGGCTTAATTAAAGCAAAGCACGGGGACAGAAACCATGAGCAGAGAGAGGGGCACCAGGGCTGTGCAGGGTGGCTGATTATATACTATGGGGTTGGGGGAGGTAAGGAAAAGGGAGGTTTTAAAAGAATTTCCATTTGCTAAAGAGCACCTACAATGGCCTTGTCATTGTCAAGGTGGTTTTTTTCCCCCTGTAGCAAGGCATTAACATTAAGACAGTGGGGAGATTCCTGGAAGATCTCACAGGTGTCCCACCCAGGAGTGGGGATTGCAGGGTGTCAGTTTCTGCTTTGTCCTCAGCCGCCTTCTGTTGCCTCCTCACTGTGATCCCAGGGAGGTCCATCCTACCCACCTAAGGGAAGCTGTTTTCAAAAATTCCCAGGTGATTTCTTGCATCTGCCTTTCACATGACAAAGGTGGCAATTTCTCTAGATAAAGAAGAGGTGAATACTGTCCCCTCCCCTGTACACACACACACACACACACACACACACACACACATATACCTTCATATATTTAATCTCTGGGGAGTACCCCTCTTGTACAGCTTCCACAAACCATACATTTTTTTATATAAAATATAGTTAACACCCACCTCCCAGGGTTATTATAAGGAATAGAAGAAACAGTATGTACAAAAAGCACATTGTGCCCTTCCTGGCACATAAGAGCTCCCTGGTAGTGTTAGTTCACCTTCCCTCTGACCCAGTTTGCTGTTTTTATGGTGGTATTGGAGCTGACATTTAAGTAATGCCTCTGGGTAAAATAGAGGACCAAAAGTTTTGGATCATTCTGAAAGTGACATAAAACCGGACAGGCGCTTAATGTTATCAAGCTATGGAATATGATCCACTCATTTTTAAAAAGACGGGGCACCTGGCTGACTCAGTTGGGAGAGATGTAACTCTTGATCTCGGGGTTGTAGGTTTTGAGCCCCACGTTGGACATAGAGATTACTTAAAAATAAAATCTTTAAAAAAAAATAAATAAGAGAGAGTGCAATCTGTTGCCTCCTGAGGAAGCTGACGTGGGTTGTCTTCCTGGAGCCTGAAGCCACCTGGGGAATCTGTCCAGCCCCCCCATTGTCCTCACTCAAGACAGGAAGCAACAACTCCAGAGTCACAGCCCTGTTTTGTTTTGTTTTTTTTCTAACAGCTAGTGTCTGGATGCAGCTCCTGGGGCAGACCTGAGTGTCACTTCTCAGGGTCTGGCAGATGTGGCTGAATGGCACTCGAGGTTTAGCAGTCAATTTGTTCTCATTGTCAGAGGCAATCACAGTGTTCCAAAAGCACGGCTTCCAGCTTCCATGTAGAGGCCTGGGAGAACTTCCGTACCGCCCTCCACCGCTGTTTCCCCGAAAGCAGCATTCAGCCCCCAGGAGGAAGCAGTTAGGAATGCAGGTGTCAGGAGCACCTGGGTGGCTCAGTGGGTTAAGCCACTGCCTTTGGCTCAGGCCATGATCTCAGGGTCCTGGGATCGAGCCCCACATCAGGCTTTCTGCTCAGCTGCTTCCCTCTCTCTCTGCCTGCCTCTCTGCCTACTTGTGATCTCTCTCTCTGTCAAATAAATAAATAAAATCTTTAAAAAAAAAAAAGAATGCCGGTATCAGACTGGGAGAGGGGGTGGGGGGCAGCGAACACAAAGCAGTGAGGGCAACAGGTTTGATCTAACTCCGGGTTCTTCTCACATTCCCTGTTATTCTGAAAATTAATCAGAACTGGGGAAGCAAAACCTCTGTCAACTAAAACAATATGCGAAGGAGAGTGAAGAGAAGTGACATGCCCTAAATCATAGATTCAGAATGGAACAAATCAAGGAGTATCCCCCACATCTCTTCACCTTGTCCGCTCTGAGTCAGAGCAACCGCTGCAGCCAACAGGAACCACAGGGGCATTGGCTCAGGGATGCTTCTTCAAGATCGGAGCTATCAGAATCTCACATGTGAGGCATCTCAGGAATTTATATTTTTAAAAAGCTCCCTCGATGGTCCTCATGTAGCCTGGGGCATATGGGACCTCCCTACTTTGGACCAGTAGTTCTTAGAAGTTCATACTTAAAGTCTTGTTTATACTCTTTATGTTACACACATCAGGAAGGCCAGCAGGTAACTGAGGACAACAGAATGTTGCAAAGAGAAACAGTGTTTCAAAGTATTTACCAATTGGGAAACAATCAGAAATTTGCTCATGTTAGGTTGTTCTCTCTCTCTCTCTGCTGCACTCCCCCGACACCCATATACAGTCCTCTGGCATGACCATGAGAGGACGAGAAAGAGGACAGCAAAGTCTTTTTTTTTTTTTTTCTAAACTTTTATTTTGAAAGAATTACAGATTTACAGGAAGTGGGATGATAGTTCGGGAAGGGCAGGATGCCATGTTACTACCGAATGGTGGTGAAAGTTGTGGCTTCCCACTTGGCCAATTCTGACACCATTCAGGAAGGGAGGGGGAAGGGTGCCTCATTTTTGCTGGGTGGGGATGGAAGCCCAGCATCCCACAAGGCTTTCACTGAAACTCTTTTCAGGGAGGGGGAGCTTTTATCATTACTGAGTAGGAATGAAAGGGCCAGCTCCCCACCAGGTCTTCTTTGAGGGGGCAAGGGGTACCTTGAGCAAGGATGGAAGTTTAGGTCACCCCCTTGGCCTTTGTTGACAGGGGTGGGGTTGGGCCCTGTTTTTTCTCCATGCTGTTTGGCTGGGGTAGAGTACTGTCTTTGTTCAGAACACTATAGAAGACTATAGACCGAGTAGCTTATAAACAAGAGAAATTTATTTCTCACAGTGTGGAGGCTGGGAAGTCCAAGATCAAGGGGCTGGCAGAGTCCCTGGAGAGGATTCACTTCCTTGTTCATAGACAGATGTGTCTCCATGTTCAAAAATCATCAGTCACCATAGGATAAATGTTTATGAGATACTAAGTGCTAAAAAAGAAGTTAAAACCATGATTTTACACAATATCAACCTGGTGAGATAAAAGAAAATATTTTATCTTAGCTGCTAGCACTTCCCCCCAAACTCTCTTTTCTGCCTCATTTCCCATTACAGACATTAGTTTATCCTACACACATCTTTACACTACTCAATCTCTCAAGCATATCCTAACATTTTCACAATTCTGTGACTTGTACCTTTGCTTTAATTATAAAATAAAAGGACCCCAATACCTTGAGAGGCCATCAGTAGGGAATAAGCCTTGAATGATAGCAAAATAAATGTGAAATTTTAGGAAAGTGTAAGAAGCCATTGAAGTCTCCCCCTTGATGTGGGAAAGATGTTAGGATTTGAAGCCGATGGCCAAGAAAGAATTCTTGAGATGCTGTTGGTGCAAAAAGGTGGTTTTGTTAAAGCACGGGGATAGCACCCATGGGCAGCACTGGGGTCAGGAGGAGTAGCCCATTATATACTTTCAAGTTGGGAGGCGGTTAGGGACAGCACAAGCCTCCCAGGTATTTTGGCAACAAGGTTTCCAGGACCCTGAGGGGGCTAGCTATTGTTAGGAAACCATCATTTATTACAGTTTAGTAAGCCCTCAGTCAGGAGACCCTTCAGATGTATATCGGTGGGTTATATGCTTGGAGTATAATTGCCAACATGTATTTTCCGGGGGCAGAGATAAAGGAAGTTTCCAAAGAATTTTTATATGTTAAAGTAGATTTACAAGATCCTGGGTTGGGGAGGCTAAGATGGCCTTTTGCCCTTGGCAAAGTATTAACATCCAGTAGGTAAAGGAATGTCACTCTGCCTGTTTCAAGGATTTGTCAATGGGCTGTAGGCAGTAAGGAAATTTAATAGTTTTTCTTCTGCCTTTGTTTCCAACATTACTCTGACCCCCCACTGTCAATGCCTAAGGCTACCCCTTTCCAACTATCCCCACCCCTCAGTGCAGAGACTGCCTGCCATCTGTCACTTCCTACACCTTAAGCTGCCTGCTGCTTATTGTAACCCGCTGCCACTGAGTGCCATTGGGGGAGGGAAGGAGAGGAAGAGCACACTGTAATTGCCCAAGGCCTTAACCTGCCTCACCACTTTGAGCTGGAAAAAGTCAGGAATGGGCCTCCGAAGGGAGGTGCCTATAGCTTGATAACTAGCTCAATTATCTTGTCTGCTGGTTAATAGCTAACTCGCTTGCCTCCTTTATTGCCCTGCAGACTTGGCTATCTTCCAGGTTTGCGTGGCTGTTTGCCTTTCTCAGGGCAGGAAGGGAGTTTTCTTTCACTGCCAATGCCATAGGAGAACAAAACATTGAGCAGACAAAGGACAAAGATACCGAAGGAAACCTGTCCCACTAAACTATCTGGATTCAGTGGTTGAGAAGGAATTTAATGATCAGAACCCATTATCACTCGTTCGCTCAACAAATACTTATTCCGGATCGCCCCCGTCTGGACGGAGGCACCGTGCAGAGTTCAATGGTGAGCGAGGAGGCTTTCTGGAAAGGCTCCAGCGGGGGGCGCCAGAGGAGCCAATAACAGGACCCCAGGTGGGACCTTTACCGCAGCTTCCCACGGGTTTTCATTTCTCTTTTTTTTACTCATTCACCGCGGACAGAAGTAGCAGATACGGTCTGGGGGTTAGGAGACCTGGGATTTGGGTCCCGGTACGGATGAAGACTCTTAAAGGTTGTATGCATGAAACTTCCCCATCTGTCAAATGGTAACGCGCATTTCTGCCTGGCCTATATTGTTCAGCACTATTTTGAGGATCAAATGTGGACAATAATAGAAGATGCTGAGTAAAGGGATATTATCACATTAGCTAAATCTCCCCATTCAGGCACCCCAGTTGTCTGTGGCCCTGCCTCCGCCGTATAATGAATGAATGAGAAAACCCAGCTCATCCCTGACAGGTTGAGAAACAGCGATGTTATTCACACCTCACAGCCACATGGACTCTGGTTCATATTGTATCCCTGGGTGACAAAAAGCAATTCTTGCAGAGCCAATGAGCCATTGCCTCTGATTCTTGGATGGTGCAGACAGAACCCAAATTTATTTCCTGCATTAAAGCCATAGACAATGCAGGAAAGATTTGTTGCTAATTCCCAAGCACTTGCAGACACTCAACAAATGATGCTAATGATACTGGTTATGAATTAGGGGCCTGAAGTCTGCCCTTGATGAAATCCTGCCAGACTTTCACAAACGGGATTTGGGTCCGTTGAAAGCAGCAGCCAGGGAGCAAAGAACAGCCCCCTTTCCCAGGTCAGCAAGGAGAGCTGAGGTCAGCCTGACGCTGAACTCTTCGTACCCGGCACCAAGTTCCTATTGATGACGAAAACTGCAGAGAGGAAAGTACTTCTCTGGGGACAAACATTCTGTTCTAGGACATCATGACCCTGTGGGATATTTATACCGGTCAGACCTGTCTTTTAAAAGGGGTTCTGTCTCTTGTTTTCTTCGTTAACTGATACCCTCTAAAGACCCCAGCCCATTTTCATACTCAGTTTGGAGAATAGACATGAAAAGAAAATTGTCCCAAGAAAATAATTTACATGATTATCATTAGTTATTTAAATATTTCTTGAATGCTTAGTCTGTCTTCTCCCACTCGTAAGAGGACAGGAGCTACATTTTATATTTACATTTCTTTCAGGTATCTGCCCTCCTACATCTCTCCCTCCTCCCAAACCCTCACTGGTATTTATTGACTGCCAACAGGCAGTCAATAAATGCTTGCAGTTTTAAAAAAGATATTATTTGTTTATTTGAGAGAGAGAGATCGAGCACGAGTCAGGTGAGGGGCAGAGGGAGAGGGACAAGCACTCTCCCCACTGATCAGGGAGCCCAACATGGGGCTCAATCCCAGGACCCTGGGATCATGACCTGAACTGAAGGCAGATGCCCAACTGACCGAGCCACCCAGGCACCCCAATTAATGCTTGTTAATAACTGAATGTCCTATTCTTCCAGACAAAAACGTGAATGTTTATAAGCAACATTATTTATAATAGCCAGGAAGTGGAGACATCCCACATGTCCATCAACTGAGGAATAGAAAAATAAAATGTGGTATATCCATACGATGGAATATTATTCAGCAATAAAAAGAAATGAAGTACATGCTACATCATGGGTGAGCCTTGAAAACACCATGCAATGTGAAATCAGCCAGTCCCTAAAGACTGCATGCTGTATATGATCCCTTTTATATGCGATATCCAGAATAGGCCAATCTATAGAGACAGAACTATATGGGTAGTTGCCTAGGGCTGGAGGGAATGGGTCGGATAGGGGATGAGTGGTAAAGGACATAGGGTTTCTTTTTGAGGTGTCTGTAAAGGTTCTAGGATGGGCTGGTAATTGTTGCACAATTCCCTGAATGTACTAAGAACCATTGAATTATATACTGTAAATGACTGATTGTATAGTATGTGAATTATATGTCAAGAAAGGTGTTACTTTAAAAGAAGAACAATGCAGACATCTTTACAAAGATGGGCACAGAAACATAAGAACTGGTCTAGATGCCCAAAGGTAGGAATACTAGGCAGGTATACTCGTTTCCTGTGGTGGCAGGAACACATTATCTCCAACCTAGTGGCTGAAAAACAACCCAAGTTTATTCTCTGACTGTTCCAGAGGTCAGCAGTCTGAAATCAGGGTGTTGGCAGCACCGTATCCCCCACAGATCCTCGGAGATAGAACCCTTTTGTTTTCTGGCTTCCACAGGTCCTTGGCTTGTGATCCTTTCTCTCATCTTCCAAGGGTACCATATCCCACCTCCTCCTTCTTATCACTTCTTTTTCTAACTCTGGCCCTCCTGTCTCTCTCATAAGGATCCCTGTGATGGCCCCACCCCGATGATCCAAGATGCTTCTTCCCATGGCAAGATCCTTAACCACATCTCTGAAGGATGCTTAGACTTGTAAAAAGTCACCAAACTGCTTTCTGAAGTGACTCCCTGTTTGGATTCCCACCGGCCATGTGTGAGCGTTGCGGTTCCAGCCGTGATTTCGGTGTTCTACTCTGCTCACTTGGGTTCCTGTGGCAGGCCCACTTTCCCACGTGGCATCTTTCTTCTCTTTGCTGTCAGTAGAACTCTCTGAGGGATGGGGAGAAGCAGGATAGGTCTAGCCCCAGGTAATGGATCATGATCGTTCAAGTCACTGATGACAATCCTGTTCCCTACCCACTCAGCCTCCATTTAAGTGAGACGTAATCTTTGGCCCCAGTTCTAGCCAATGAGACGTAAGGAGAGATATTATCTAATAAAGAAACTTCTGGGAGAGCTTTGCTTTCCTACTATAAGGAGACCTATATATAGGTATATTTATGTAGATATAGGTATAGATATAGATAAATACAGATATGTCTATATACATCTATATTTCCATATCTAATCTATATCTGTATCTATCTATCTATCTATCCTTTGACTTTACTTCCTTATTTCTGTCTTGAATGTGGACAGGATGGCTGGGACTGCAGTGCCCCTATTGCCATTATAATGCAAAGGCCAAGAGAATCATAGAAACACCTACTATCCATGACCCCACCCCAATTACCCTTTTAATTAAGCAACTGTTGATGTGGTTTTCTGTTACCTGCTATTAAACACAATCCTAACGGATATAGCCTCTTCCCTTCACTAAGATGTGGAAGGCAAACACTGTTAATACACAGCATTTTCTTTTACCTTCATCTTTGTTTTGTGGCTCACATAATCTGTCTTTCAGACAAATTGCTCTAGAGTTTATTTTCCGGAGGATCCCATTGTGAGAAAGAAATGAAAAGTTAGTGTATTCTGGATCTGCCACGTTCAATGAAATTTCATGTATTTTTACCTTCATGAGTTGTGCAATCCTTATGTTAAACAGAGAAACCTAAGTTGACTTGGAAACTCTCTGGTTATAGAGTACAGATTAAAAAAGTAAACCTAAAGAAAAGGCAATATCAGGGGCACGTGCACCCGAATGTTTATAGCAGCAATGTCTACAATAGCCAAACTATGGAAAGAACCTAGATGTCCATCAACTGATGAATGGATAAAGAAGATGTGGTATCTATACACAATGGAATACTATGCAGCCATCAAAAGAAATGAAATCTTGCCATTTGCAATGACGTGGATGGAACTAGAGGGTATCATGCTTAGTGAAATAAGTCAATCAGAGAAAGACAACTATCATATGATCTCCCTGATATGAGGAAGTGGAGATGCAACATGGGGGGTTGGGAGGGTAGGAAAAGAAGAAAAGAAACAAGATGGGCTCGGGAGGGAGACAAACCATAAGTGACTCTTAATCTCACAAAACAAACTGAGGGTTGCGGGTGGGGGGTGGGGTCGTGAGAGGGGGGTTGGGGTAATGGAAATTGGGGAGGGTGTGTGCTATGGTTAGTGCTGTGAAGTGTGTAAACCTGGCGATTCACAGACATGTACCCCTAGGGATAAAAATACATTATATGTTTATTTAAAAAAAAAGAAAAAAATTTAAAAAAAGAAAAGAAAAGGCAATACCATTCCTGAGCCCCACCAGTTGATTGCAAATGACAAAAAATCTATTCAAACTTATGCTTTTTTAAAAAGTGTTGGAGTTTATTGACTCATACAACCAAACTTTGGAAAACACAAAAATAGCCTTAGAGATAACAGATCTTGGCATGAAAAACCACTGGGACTCCAGACTTAGAGTCCATTTTCCATCTCTATGTGGTCAACTTTGGCCCTCCCTTTCCGGAAGGGAATATTGCCTCCAGGAGCTCCAGGCTCAGTACCACAGCTAGAGAGGAAGAGAGGATTTTCTCACTCAGATCCAGTCTTTGCGATCCAAGAGAAAGACTCTGATCATCCCAACTTAACTCATATGCTTACCTCTCGAGTTGATTTTCCTATTTGAATATTTTCCTTTCTGTCTTTTGTGTGAGAGATCTTCCAAGATTTGTTTAGTAATCCTTAAGTTGTCTGCTTAGAGGGAGGGTCTAAAAACATGACTGAAACCTCCACACACCCGGGTAGAATTTATTCACTGTGAATTTTACCTCAAAGTTGACTTGACTGGACCACTTACTGAAAGAAGCTCCCCTGTCGATATATTCAGGTCTTTCCTCTTGGGCTGGTCAGATTCCCCAGAGACGATTCTCCTGGTTTCCTGCCTGGAAGTGTCTAACTGCCAATGTTTTGAAACTAGGGTAACTAACTCACCCTGGTTTGTTCAGGACTGTCCTGGTTTTAAAACTGAAAGTCTCTATCCTGGGAACATCTGCAGTGCCAGGAAAATTGAGATGGTTGCACAGGCCATGCACACCATTATTCTAGGAGTTAAGTAGTGAAAGAGGGTTGGGTGATCTCATCATCTTGCATGTACACATTCAGGTAATCCACTATTTTCATTATGGTACCACACCCCCATATGTACCTAGTACCCCTTAGTCTAGAGACCTTCTGTTTAACCCACTCCAGAGAATAAATTTCCAGTCTTCTTCTGGGATTGAGGAAGGTAGAACAGACCTAAAGAACTGACCACTCTCTGAAAAAACTGTCAACCAATCTCCTTATTCAAGTCCCTATTTCCAGAAACATCTGGTACCACCAATTCCAGAGTCCTTGGAGCTTCCATAATGTGTGTCAAGTTGGTTATTATCTTTCCCCACCATTGTTTAGAATCTACCCTTTTTGTGTTTGTTTAATCACTTATCATTCATAATTCTGCTTTCCAGAGTCCAAATTTTTTAAAAGGATTTTATTTTTCTTTAGATGAGAGACACAGCAAGAGAGGGAACACAAGCTGGGGAAGTGGGAGAGGGAGAAGCAGTTTCCCGTGGAGCAGGGAGCTAGATGTGGGGCTTGAACCCAGGACCCTAGGATCATGACCTGAGCTGAAGACAGATGTTAAACGACTGAGCCACCCAGGTGCCCCTCCAGAGTAGATTTTTATAGCTATTGTCCCATCTCCCATTCTCCTAATTTCTCTGAGTTTATAAGTTGAAAAAATCCTTCTAGTAGGGCTTTAGAGGGGAATGAAAGCAATTAGGTATAGTCAAAATGACACATTTGCCTTCCAGTCTACAAGAATAATTTTTTAAACACCTTTTATCCAAATATCTCAGTACCTTGGGGAATGTAGGTCTCAGAGCTCCCTGCTGTTATCCACTGCGAGTCACTATCTTCTACCATTTGAAAGTACAACTCACAGACTCTTTCTGATAATGCTTACTGATTTCCATCCTGTCTTAACACAATTAAAAAAAAAGATACAGACTATAAAATCACAATAGAGGCAAAAGTTGACAGCACTGAGAAGTTCCCTGAAGACTTACCCTACTCAATGTTTATAGTACAAAAGCAGCCATAGGAAATATGTAAATAAATGAATGTGGCTGTGGGCCAATAGCACTTTATTTTTAAAAACAGGCAGCCATCTGGATTTTACCCATCAGACAGTGTTTGCTAACCTCTCTTCTACACTCTCAAGATTCTGGTCCCAATTCCAGTGTGCATGGATTTGTGGGAATCCCACACCAACACAGAATTCTTGGACATCCTTGGGTGTCCCATGATTCATCGCAATTCTGACACTATTTACCTGTCAGTGTGACAGATCCCACAGGTTAAGGACTCAGTCCCACAAGACAGCTCAATCTCCACCTGGGCTCTAGTCACAGACCCAAGTTATCACTGTGCCTTTGATGGGCCAGCTTGATGGTACCCTGTAGGTACCAATGACCCCTTCTTGCAGTTCAATTAGTTTGCTAGAGCAGCTCACATAACTCAGAGAAATGTTTTACTTACTAGACTACCAGTTTATTATAAAAGAATACACCTCAGGAACAGCCAGATGGAAGAGATGACCAGGGCAAGGAAGGGAGAAAGCATGCAGAGCTTCCTTGTTCTCTTTCTAAGCATGCCACCCTCTCCAAATCTCCAAGTGTTTGCTAACCAGGGAGCTCTCTAAACCCTGTCCTTTCAGGTTTTGAAGGTTTTACTGCATAGGCCTGATTGATTCAACTATTGGCCATTGGCAATTGATTCAATCTCCAGCCCCTTCCACCTTCCCCAGGTGTTAGCGGTGGGGGGTTGAGGGGGTGGGTTATGGTGGGGGGGGGGAGGTGAGACTTAAAAGTTCCAATCCTCCAATCACATGACTGGTTCTCCTGGCAACCAGACCCCAGCTGGGCGTATTTGAAATGTCACTCATGGGGCACCTGAGTGGTTTGGTGGGTTAAGCCTCTGCCTTTGGCTCCGGAGGTCAGGATCTCAGGGTCCTGGGATCGAGCCCCGGTCTCTCTGCTCAGCAGGGAGTCTGCTTCCCCCTCCCCCTCTGCCTGCCTCTCTGTCTACTTGTGATCTCTCTCTCTGTCACCTAAATAAATAAAATCTTTTTAAAAAAGTCACTCATTAACCTAACGAAAGACACCTTTAAGGCTCTCATCACTTAGGAAATTGTAAAGGTTTGAGGAGCTCTGTGATGGAAAGAGTGGATGAAGACAAAATATATATATCATATATATATGAACTATATATATTTCTTATTATAAAACACTTATATATAAATTCTTATTATAAATCACAATATCACAACTATATAGAGACAATATACATATACAGATTTTATACTATACGTATGGACTGCATGCCATATGCCTTTTTTAACAAAATGGGATAACACTGTGCATAATATTCTGAAACTCATATTTTTGCTTAATATAATATTTTGGGTACATTTCCCCATGTCATACATACAGCTTTGCTTCATTGTTTTAGTGGCTATGCCAATTTAATGTGTACCATAATTTCAGTATTATATTTAATTTAAATGTGGCTTTAATACAAATCTGTGTGCCATTAACCAAATATTTTTAAGGTCAAATATTTTTTTTATTTTTTTTTAAGATTTTATTTATTTATTTGACAGAGAGAGGTCACAAGTAGGCAGAGAGGCAGGCAGAGGGAGGGAGAAGCAGGCTCCCTGCTGAGCAGAGAACCCGATGTGGGGCTCGATCCCAGGACCCTGAGATCATGACCTGAGCAGAAGGCAGAGGCCTAACCCACTGAGCCACCCAAGCGCCCCTAAGGTCAAATATTTTTAAGGTAGATTTCTGAAAGAGAAATCATCGCCAAAGGATATGCATAACTTTAAAAAAAATCAAGAAAGTCTGCAAAGATTTTCTTCAAAATATTGTGCCAATTTGAACTCTCTAATAAGAACCTTGGCAAGGCCCAGGTGACTTAAATTCCTGGAGTTAGCGTTATAGACTTAAGGGGTGGGGCCCCTGACTGGCTCAGTCTGTGGAATGTGCTGACTCTTGATCTTGGGGTTGTGAGTTCAAGCCTCACGTTGGATGTTGTGTGTAGAGATTAAAAAAACAAACAAAACAAAACTTAAAAAAAAGTTAATGTCATCGTTATTTTGCCAGAATATCTACTATGCAAGTGAGACAAATGGTCCAAGAAGAAGTTGGCATGGGATAGCCTTGGTAGACACAACAGCTTCAGGCCCAAAGATGGATAAAGGGGTGGCTTAGGGAGCTCAGGCTGCTGTAACAAAATATCATAATCTTATTGAACAGTAGACATTGGTTTTTCACAGTTCTAGGACTGAGATCAGAGGCAGCAGGAGGGGTTTGGTATGTCCCCCACATTCCCACCTCCCACCATCCCCCCACAGCCACACTGAGGGTACAGCTGTCTCTGCTGAAGGATGGGGTCTTAGGGGAAGTGGGAGCACAGGCCCCAACCCCCTCAGCCTTGGACTCTCATGGTGGTCTCTCTGAGCTCAGGACAACAGCCACATGTGAATGATCTGAGGCTCTGGGACCAACAGCATTGATTTGTTTGCTGAATATAGCTTCTCTATTATTCACCATTTAACCAAGATCCTGACTAATTTCCAGGAAGAAAAAGGAGGCATTAGTAGAATTTCTAGATAAAGGAATGTCATTTTCCTGCTATGCTCATTGTGTCACACCACATCTAGAAACTCACCTGCAGTTCTAAAGATTTTAATTTTTTTTAATTTTTTTTTTAATCTGAGCAAGAGAGAGCATGAGAGGGCAAGCACAGGCAGAGGCAGAGGGAGAAGCAGGCTCCCTGCCAAGCAAGGAGCCCGATGTGGGACTCGATCCCAGGATGCTGGGATCATGACCTGAGCCAAAGGCATCCGCTTAACCAACTGAGCCACCCAGGCGTCCCTCACCTGCAGTTCTGAGAGCCATTTTTCGGGTAGAATTACTAGGCATCCCGCAAACATATCCCACATAGACTAAGGAGATCGGAAGATTGGGAGGGAGATTAAAGGAAGATTGAAGGAAGAACATTTCTGCCTTCAGGTATTTGAAGAGATCATAGGAGCAGTTTGTAGAACAGGCAAAAAGGTAGATTTTGCCATCTACTTAGAAAAGAATTTTTGGACAATTAGAACTTTCCAACCATGGCATAGAAGTCATACATTTCCGGTAACTGGAACTGATAAAAAGTGACCAGCCTGCCTTTCTGACACCTTTCCTGCCTTGTGTATCCAGTGGGGCTACTGGACATCCATTCTGTTCTAACAGCACTACTCAGATTTGCTATGCAACGAGCCACCTGGGAATTATTAAAACGCAGGCTGATACTGGAGGTCTGGGGCAGGACCTGAGATTCTGCATATCTAACAAGCTCCCAGGTGATGCCAAGGCTGCTGATTTGTGGATCACACCTTGAAATCCCAAGGCTATTTCAAGCAATGGCTGAGGTGCCCAGACTTAGTGTACATTGAAATCACCTGGGGAAGGGGCACTAAGGGGGGAAAAGGTAATGATGCCTGGTTCTCTCACTCAGAGAGTTTAGTTAGCATGAGTGTGGCCTGGGCATCAGCAGTTTTCAAAGCTCTCCAAGTGGTCCTAATACACAGCTAAGTTTAAGGACCACTGCTCTTGGCCTTTCAAAAGCATTCAACACTGGCTCAGAGATTACTTCTGTAAAGATCTTTAATTGAAATGTTATTATCTGGGGTTAGCGAGGTCTTCTTACTCATGCATATCCCTGGCTCAATATTTTGGAGGAAGGCTGTGTAGTAATTATTAATTCTCATAATTTGTGGAACATTAGATCACAGAACGCCTCAAGTCCCTTCTGAATCTAAGATAAACGACTGCTCGGATTCGCAATCTCTGGTTCAAAACCTCCTTTGGCAGTACATTCATTTGACCACAAGGTGGTGATAAAGTAACAAAATACGATACAACAAACCTCCCAGAAACTGGGCTGCCAGCGACCTCTGCTTTCAAAGCTAATAGTTTACAGCTCAGACAGACCACTGGTCACGGTCTCCTTTGAGAATCTGTCGGCTATCGACAAACACACACCCATCAAATGTGAATACAGGTTTAAGCAGTTCACAGACTTTGAAGTTAAACTTCAGCCAAGGCTAAAGATGAGTTACTCCCTCCCATCCCATCTTCCTGTATAAATTATATGGAGCCTCTAGCACTTCCACCTCCATCCATCTCAGCAGCTGACCTACCTCCTGCTTCAGAGAGAAAGAGAAGAAACCAGACCCAAACAGGCCAATTTACCTAACGCACTTCCACGTTCTTTCCATCTACATGGAATGGGGTGCCTTGTCTTTTTGCCGAAAGCTAAAACCTCCAGCAGTGTTCCTGATCTGCTTGCCCTGGCCTCCAGGCAGGTTCATGGTACCCCCGCCCCAAGTGCTTATTATTTTCTTGTGCAAATTTTAAAAATACAAAAAAAATAAAATAAAATAAAAATACAAACACAGTATATGGTTTTTATTTTAAAATATACAGAAAAGCAAAGTGCAGGGGGGAGACAAGATGG
>PISX010013942.1:0-54917 GCA_004024625.1 Mellivora capensis | reverse complement strand
GTTTGTTTTAATGCTGGCTTCATGTTTATATAAACCAAGAGAAAAGGAAAACCCCCTTAGGACTTATCCTACCCCGTTCCTAAGCTAGGGCCACATTTAAAATGCCCGAGCGGGCATTAGCTACCGAATTAACTCTGGAGAAGATTCAGTGCAATTCTAAGCTGTGGTGGTGGTTCCTGAGCTCTAACCTCTACCTGTAATTACGGCTCCATTATCCCAAGGCTAGTCGATTAATTAGTAGGAAAATGTTTCCCCTGGTTCTTGATCCAAGCATCTAAGTGCACGAATACTTAAGATACGGCAGGTTCAGCTCTGAGACTCTGGATGCCCTGCCCGTGGCTGTAATGGGGATATGGCTGCGGACAAAATTTTCTCGGGCACCTCCTAACGAGTCTCACACTCACTGGCCCCAAACTTGGAGCTGTGTTGCAACACAGGAGGCAGCCTCTTCTGACACCGTTTTTAAAAGAAGGCGTATTTTCCCTTACGAATGGCCTCTTTCCCCTACTTGTAACACTAGGCTGTTGCTTGGGCCATGGGGCATGGACAGAAATAAAGATGTCACCGTCTTCTCCAGTGACAAATGCTGGGGACATGTGTACGCAGAAACAAGTCTCTGAACAAGCCTGTCAAGACCATCTCATACTGGAAATTGATGGAAACCATGGTTTCACTCGGAAAATGCACTTAATTCACTTAGTTCACGACAGGCAGGATGTTTTCTTAATCAACAGCCTTGGACAACTAGGTACCTGAACACGCCCTTGTGGGTTTTGCTGCCCGACACCCATTTTCCCTACTTCTAGGAAGAGCATCCAAACTTCCTTTGGTCCAAGAGCTTTGTGATTCTCAGAGCCTGAGCTCATCCTTGTGCCACATCGTCCTGGCCCAGTGGCTGGTTGGGGGGTAGACACGTGACCCAGGTTGGCGTGCTCACACGGAGCCAGGATTTGGGGCAGGAGCCACTGGAGACAGGGCTCTCCCTTTTCCCTTGGACTTGAGGCAGCAAGAGCTGGCGAGTCCTGGATTCTGGTTGCTAAGTTAGAAGAGGATGCCCACATTAGAAATCTTATCCCTTTACCTGAGCTTCAGGAACTGGAGGGATTATGAAAGGGAAGGGAAATGTCTGGTTGCATGAAATCTGCATATGAAGTTCAGCCCAGGACCGTCACTAAGAACCACGCTCTGTGCTGATACGCTTTCCCAGGAGTGTGGCTTCCCTGCTCGTCTGTCTGTCTCTAGGGCCCACCTTTCTTCAGCACTCTATGTAAAGGCGGAAAAGGGAGCCCCTTTCTGAGGTCCTTCACCGCCGACATTGACCAGCTCCTTCAGACCGTCCCACTTCTGAGCTCCTGGCAGAGGCCTTGTTCAGTGCCCAGCCCTGGTCCGGTCAGATATGGCTGAGCAGCAGGGTCATGTGGCCTCAACTGTGCCACCAGAGGTCTAATCCGGGGGTGGAGCTAAGTGTTTACAGAAGGGGATTTACAGACACGCCCAAAATCCTTGGCACGTATGGATACAGACCTTGGGTTTTGCATTCTCAGTGAGGGAAAGATTCTCAACTTGGTGAAAAGATGCAAAAGCTATTTTTATGAGAAGGGGTGAGGGGTAAGGGGCTGGCGCTTCTGCAAAGGGCTCGACCAGACAGTCAGCCCATGCAGAAGGAGGTACTACCAACAGTAAGGACCAGGGAAGAGACATACTCTGTTGTTAAGGGCTCCCACTGGGCTGCCCAGTGTTATCAAAATTCCGGAAAGAAATCCATCACCTCCAGCAGCACGTGGGGAAGGGGACGGTTCTCAACAACTTCTAGGGGCTCCTGCTGTCTTCATCCCGCTTGCTGCTCTCCTAGCGCTCTGGCCGTGAACCGCCTCGATCTCGCTTCCCCCCAGCAGCATTTTCCCCACTTGTCCAGCCCCTGAATAAGGGCTGTCCTTCCCACCTCCTCATTAGCTGTGTCGCTTTGGGGAAACGACTTCTCCTTTTTGAGCCTCAGGTCGGCGGCTCATCTGGAAGTGGGGATGATAATGAACGTTCCTCCAATATGAGAATATCCACCAAAACCACAGAAGCGTTTACCCTCTCACACAGCGGGCTCCCTTCTAGGCGTCTACCCCACCCCCCCACACACACACAGATGCCCATGCGAGTGCATGAGAGCTTTGGCCTTAGTCACTGTGGCTTTACTTGTCATAATAAAATATTGACAGTTTTGTCTCTCACCAGGTACCCACTGAACAGGCCATGGGATATTTATCTTCTAATTATATTAAGCCAAAAAGCAAGGTCAAAAAAAGTACAGGTTTATGGTATAATAGAAAATAAATATTGGGCCCTTGTCCCCAGTTTCTGGCACAGAGCTCCTAAAACTTTTGAAGTTGACTATCTTTTGTATGTTCGTGAGGTGGCTCATCGGGGAGGGGTAGACTTCTTCAGGATGGGGGCCCAAGGGCCAGAAAGACCAAGCCAGGGTGAAAGGCCTGGACTCTCGGTGCACCCCATGACCTCCGAGAGGCGAGGGCCTGGAGACTGGGTTCAGTCTCCTGTGGCCACTGATGTAATCAATCGTGTCTACGTAATGAACCAGCAATAAACCCTAAAAGCTCTTGGGCCGGGAATACTTGGATGTGTCGGGACCATGTTGGGCTTAGAAAGCTCCTGGACGCTCCCTGTGGCTCTGCCACCCCCTCCCCCTATACTCCACCCTCCACAGCCCGTCTGTCGGCTCTTCCTGAGTCGTGTCCTTCGTGATAAAGCTACGACAGGGACAGAAGAGCTTTTCAGAGTTCTAGGAGTCGCTCTAGTGAATGATCGAACCGGATGGAAGGCAAGGGTTGTGTGAACCCTCAAATTTGTAGTCAGCTGGGCAGAAGCATGGGTCCCCAGGGAGCCCCCCTGGTGCTGGTGTCTGGAAAGGGGCCACCGGGACGATCTGACGCTCACTCTGGGAAGGCGGCATCAGAGCTGAACTGCATTGCCGGATGCCCGGCCGGAGCCGCAGAATCGGAGAACTGGGGTGCGAAACGCAGGTTTGGTGTCAGGAAAAAAATCTATGCATTTGGTGTAAAAAGTGGAATCAGAAAAGCAAAAAAAAAAAAAAAAAAAAATCACAGTGTTGGACACCAAATTCTGCGGAAGCAGAGAAGAGCAACCGCGGGCTCGTCCGCGCCCCTGTCCTCACAAGCAGACAGCGGCAGGTGGACCGAAAGTCGAAGTGATCACCTGCAGCGGGGCGGCAGGAGCACGGGGGCTGGGGGCAACTTCGGGGGTAGTTTTAATTTCTGAATCGTGGAAGAGTATCACTTGTTAAATGCTTTAATTAAAATCTTCATAAAGTTATCATGAGCCTCACGTCCTCACTGTGTCCTGTCACTGACGCATCATCTACGAGGATGAGCAGGCACCTTGCAGAAAGCTGAGGGCTAGCGACCAGCTATGGGACCCGGGGTTCCTGACCTCTCTGGGCCTCGGTTTTCTGGGTAATCTGTAAGAGGAGAACGATGGCAGAACCTGTGTGCTGGAATCATACTGAAGATTTACAAAGGCGACACCTAACTCTGAACAAACGGGAGAACGAAGCATGCGCGTGGCTTCCGTGTGCGAGGAGACACCCTAGAAACACCTGTGGACTGGCTGGTAGTCAGCGTCACGGAAGCCGTGCTTCTTGGATAACTTAATATGGTCTAATGAGAGGTCTGGATTTTCAACCCTGAACTCAGACTCCCAGAAAGGGAAGAAAATGGGGCGCCTGGGTGGCTCGGGTCGTGAAGCCCTCCAGCTCTTGGTTTTGGCTCGGGTCGTGATCTAAGGGTCGTGGGATCGAGCCCCACCTCGGGCTCTGTGCTGGGTGCGGGTTCTGCTTGGGATTCTTTCTCTCCCTCTGCCCTTCCCTGCTCGCTCATGCTCTCTCTCTCTCTCAAATAAATGAATAAATCTGGGAGGTGGGAGGAAGGGAGGGAGGAAACAGGGTATGCAGGGATGGGAGAAACAGAGAAAACACGTACTTCAGATGAGCACTTCCTAGCCCCCCAGGAAACCAGAGTGGGGCGGGACAGTGGTGCTGGGGAGAGAGCTGTGAAAGGAGACTTGGGGGCTGAGGACCCTCGGGTGGGAAGGCCCTGCTGCGGAGCGCTAACTGGTATAAGCCGGAGGAAACAAAGACCCCCACGCGGACGCGAGTTACCGGAACCGCAAGACACCAAGGATAGGGAGAAAGTCCTGAGGGCACCACAGAGACCGGAGGACCCCGCTGCTGGAGGAGAGCCAGGGTCTCAGGGAAACTTCTAGGCAGTGGTACTGACCTCAGGGGAGAATGACATCCCCGAACAGTGAAGGGGACACAGCTGTCCGCCTGAAATGCTCCCCTGCCCAAGCCAGCGCCCACGCGCCCACGCAGAGCGGTCTTCAGACGGACGAGGACACAGAAAATTCACGACTCCAGAGCCGTCAGTTCCGGGGCTGGCCTGGGGCAGGCTGCCGGGGAATCCAGCCCACTGCGGGTTTCTGCCCCCCGAGTTTTTCTGGAGCGCGGGCACCCCTTCTGTGGTGGCTGCTGTCCCCGCGGCAGTGCGGCTGGCGGCAGGCCGGGCCCGCAGATCCCTGCACCCTGGGCCCCATGTGGACCCGCGCGTTTGCCCCTTCGGCACGCACCCCATGAACCCCACTGGGCGCGGGCCAGACCCGATACGTGGCGCATGGAATATGTCCCCTTCCCATCGCAGTGGACGGGCAGCCCCCCTCTTTTCTGGGGCTCGTGTCGGGAGTCACAGACCAGGGGTGTCTCTAAAACCAAGACAAAAGCCCATCGCCCCACAGACAACTGTCTTCCCCTTGGACGCTCAGAGCTTGCAGACAGGGAGCTGATGGACCCGGCCCGTTTCAGGTGTGCGGAAATGATGGGGGGTTTCGGGGGCAGAGCTGGCTCCGGCTGCTTACGTCGTGAACGTGGTCGTCACTCCTCAGTGCTCTCCCTTCCCGCCCGAGTCTGCGCTCCTCTCCCCGGAGTCTGACCCACCTAGAGCCACAGCTCCTTGGCCTTCCCTGAGGCCCCCACCTCGGTTGGCCCCTGGGCTTCTCTAAGCCTCTGCTCAGCTGGGGTGCCCTTCCCCCCAGGGCTTGGCTTGGCTCAGCCTCACTCACCTCCTCCAGGAAGTCCTCCTTCCACCCCCAGCCTGGACTGACAGCCCTCCTCTTCAGGCCGAGTTACAAACATCCCCCGGATGCCTTCTGTGGCGGGCCAGGCCCCAACACTTCTGCCTCTTCCATTTATCCCTTCACCTGTTGCCAGGTGCGCAGTACGTCATTCTGGAAGGCTGGAAGGATTAATGACACACACCTGGCGGAAGCCTGCTTGCATTCATTCCTCCTGGCCCCTGACGGTGACTAATTCTTAAATTTCCCCGCGCTAAATACCGCTCAGATCGCAACGGCTCTGAGCGTTCCTGCCAGGAGAGAAAGAAGAAATCACATACCCAATGACTGAAGGACCCAAGTGGGTTCATAACGGCCTGAATAATGGGTAACTGATTTGCTTGAGCTTTGGGAGACTTAAGAATTCCTATAAAAGAATTTCGGGATTTAGAGAATATGTGTCTTCTGGGGCAGGAGGGAATCAACTATACTGACAATGTCTACAAATCAAATTCTGTTACTTCGAGAAATAGTCTAACTTCAAAGATGTGCTTCCGTGAGAAACTCTGAGTCAAACAGGAGCTAGTGACTAGTTCGGAGAAACCTGGAACACATGGAGATGGGGCCTCATGCCTGCTGTGAGTTCAGGATTAAAAACATTTTGGGGGGGCGCCTGGGTGGCTCAGTGGGTTAAGCCTCTGCCTTCGGCTCAGGTCACGATCTCAGGGTCCTGGGATCGAGCCCCACATCGGGCTCTGTGCTCAAAAAAAAAAAAAATTTTTTTTTAAAGATTTTGTTTATTTATTTGACAGACAGAGATGACAAGTAGGCAGAGAGGCAGGCAGAGAGAGAGGAGGAAGCCGGCTCCCCGCTGAGCAGAGAGCCCAATGCGGGGCTCGATCCCAGGACCCTGAGACCATGACCTGAGCCGAAGGCAGAGGCTTTAACCCACTGAGCCACCCAGGCGCCCCCAAAACATTTTTTACATAGATTTTTTTCTTTCGGTTGGATCTCTGGATAAAGCAAGGAGGTAGGCAGGCCAGTATTTATCACACCAGTTTTACAAACGAGGAAACTGAGGCCCGGCTGAAGGCGAGGTCCCTTGGTGATTCGGTGGCAAAGCCAGCTTTCCGGATCACTGGCCCTCCCGCTGGATTTCGGGGCCCCCAGCCTGGAGCGGATGCCCTCACCTGGCCAGGTGCTCTGCTGTCCCCATCCTGAAATAATTCTTACATGTTTGAACCAGGAGCCCCGGGTCTGCGTTCCGCCCCTGGGCCCCGCCCATCCTGCAGCGGGTCCTGCTCCCTGCCCCGTGGACTCCCCCACCCCCCACCCCATCTCCGTGGGCGCCCAGCACAGGTCCCGCTCGTGCCTCCCCTGGGCCCTGGCAGCCACTGCCGCACGGCCTCACATCCTGCAGGAGAAAATTCATGTCGTGACTCCCAGTGCATCAAAGCCACAATTCTCTAAATGAGTTTCACTAAAATGAGAGGCTCCTGGGTTTTCTCAGACTGGATGTGATCGAGCCCACTCAGAATCCCGGGTTCCCCTTTGCTCTTTGGTGAGCCTCGGTCCATTTCCCGGCCCCGGGTAGTCTCCAATCCTTGAGGCAAAAGAAAGAAAAAGGAGGCTGAAAGGAGGAAGGGGAGGGGGAAGAAAGTGAAGAAACCTAAGCCTGTTCTGACTCTTCCAACCCAGGGAGACGCCCCCGTTGTCCTCAAGGCTTAAAGCCACTGCAAGGGAGGGAGGAGATCAAACAGAATGTGGTCACTTCTGGCTGCTCATTCTCGAGAACTGTATGCAGCGGAGAAAGAAAACGGCCATATAAAGGACCACTCGGGTCAGCCGTTGGTTGCTGGCCGTGGCTGCCCTCTCCCCGGACTCCTGCCCCAGCCCTGCTGTGGCCACTTGGGAGCTCGACCAAGGTGAATGGGACAGTACCAGGGGAAGGAGCCAATCCTCTCCCCAAACTTCTCGCTTCCCGACTGCCTTGAATTGTTTATCTTGCTCAGATGGTCCCCAAATCCCACTCCTTCCTTAAAATTCAAGCAGCCCCATACTCGCCTCCCTCCATAATTGACTTTGGATGGATTCTACTTCCTGGACTGTAACTCCCTCCGTGCTCTCCGGAGGTCCATGAAAAGTCAGTGTGTAACCATGCATAGAACACCAGTGAGAAAAACCCACAAGTCAGAGAAAACGTCAAGATTTTTTTATTATGCATTTGACAGTATTTTCTGAGTGTTAGCACAACGAATGAATTTCTCTCCAAGATACCATCTTGCCACAGAGCCAAACAGTTCACATGCGTTTTAAAAATGTGATTCAAGCTCTAAGGACTAGGAGTTTGGATTCAGAACACAATTTAAAATCTCTCTCTATATACAGTGGCTTTACTTTTAAGAGATCCACGTAAAGGAATTGAAGTAAGGAACGGTCTCAAAATAAATAATTGCTTCTCTACGCTACACACACCCCTGCTGTTTCCTCACGGCGGACACTCACTTTTATTCCTATAATAACTTAGGAAATACTCATGGAGAACTCAACATTTGGTCAAGGCCGCCGCTCGGTCCCCCACCACCCTGACTTTCTCTGCAGGGTGATCTGGAGGTGCCTCAAATGGAGGTTCTCCTCTCTCTGCTGGCGGGAGGGGGGCTAGGGCTTGGGGGCGGAGGGGTGGTGGGAGGGGGCCATCCCTGTTGGTGACCTCACCCCACATCCCTCTGTCAGATCCAGTAATCCTGGGCTGGCCAAAAGCACAGCCGGAGCAGATCGTGAGCCGCCGGGCATTACCCAGTGCTTGCCAATTATATAGATAAATAGGAATTTACATAATTTACAAAGGGTTTGCATTTGTGACTTATTGTGAAGCCATTCCCCAAAGATCCACATTTACTCATGAAAGCAAATATTCTCCCAAATCGCCCTGAGCTGCAGCTGGCTGCCTTTACCGTGGCTCCCCGGGAAGAGGCCCGCGGTGCCCTGGTCTGATGACCTGCAAAAGGCACAGAAAGTCAGGGCCCGACCAAGAGCAGACTCTCAACCACCCGCCCAGGGTTCAAAGCCCACAGATCCTCATGGACTCCTTTCCTGGTCACAAACATCACAAACATAGTTCTTCTTTTTCTTTTTTTTTAAGATCTAGTCTTTTGGTGGGCACCACGCACAGCTGAAAATCTCTGTCTACATCCGATGAGCTTCACAGTTCTCAACTCCCGCAGGGCTGCGGCCTGCACCCAAAATCGACGCCCAGCGCCCTCCTGGCTCCTGCCGCGGGGCTGCCCCATGTCAGGACATGAATGTTGCACACTCCCGCCACCCGCTGCATCAGGTACAAGGGGATGCGTGTTCACATTTGCAAAGCCAGCTCGGAGCCCACCTCTCCTCCAGGAGAAGGCGAAAGCCAGCAAGCAGCTTTCCAAAGTGCCCTACCGCTCCAAAAACAATTTCCTGCATGAAATCCAAGCCTCGGGCGTCAGGCTCTGGGGCACATCTGGGATCATTTTACCCATTAGAGAAACCGGGTCCTTTGGACGGGGGCATTCTTGGGGTAGGGCTGTATTGTTAAGTGAGGACCCTCTGGGTGGGTTTTTCTCCCCGGGGGCAAAACTCATTCCCTGACCTCCAAGAGGTGGGAATGTGAAGCGGGCAGGAGCAGGAACTGAGGGCCCCTGAAACGGGGTGCCGCAGGCCTGCTTTGGCAGGGGCTCCTAAAACCGCAAAGCCACAGGCCGAACAAGAAGCCCTGCCCGGGGAAGCATTTGATGCTGGAGGCCTAAGGCCCGCTCACTTTGTCCATCCCTGACTTCAGCCTGTCCTGGAGAAAGGGGTGAGAGAGAGAAAGGAATGTGACACAGGAGAGTCCCCACTGCCTGTAAAAGGTGACTTCTCCCCGCTCTCTCTCTAGCCCCGTTGCCTGCTTTGAGCTGAACCTTCTTGACAGTGCTTCTTGGCAATTTCAGAGCCTGCCATCCGCTCAGGAAGATGTGAATCAACCACACTAGCAGACGTGGCTGCTGGGAGCTGCCCCGCAGCCTTGGTCACATCTTTGATTATCACAAGCTCAGGATGGTGGTAAGCTTCCACTCTGAGAATGTGAATCTGGAAATCACTAACTTGAGTCTTGCAGGAAAGTACGGACTGTGACTTATAAGGAAAGACGTTTCTTCCTGAGTAATCTTCCTATAGGAGCTTTACATGAATTGCAAAGACCTGGAAGAACCACCTTTCCAGCCCCAGGGAGATGCACCTGTGCTACCTTCCTCATCTTCTGGACCTTCAACAGAACAGTAACAGAGCAACAGCAAAAGCAACCTCGTACTTTCTCCGTGCACAGCTCTCTCGCCTTCCTTGGACATACCAAGCACATCCCTACCACAGGACCTTTGCACTTACTGTTGTCCCTGCCTGAAATCTCTTCCCCTTCCTCATCCCCCTTGCTCACCCCTTGACTTCCTGCAGGTCTCTAAGCCAACATCACCTGCTCAGGGAGACCACGCTGTCCACCGGATCCCAAACTACAGCCGCCCCAGCACTTCCTATCCCGACCCGGCCTTCCTGTTGTCCCTCACACATCTCACTCTGTTATTTCATGTACAGTGGTCCCCTCTTAGCCATGGTTTCAGTCACCCGCTGTCAGCCACGGCCCAGAAGCAGACGTCCCTGCTTCTGACACTGTCAGAGGATCCCCAGTAGCCTCGCGCTGCATCACAGGCCTGCGTGTCCAGCTCACTCTCCTCTCCACCCACCATCTTGTCATCCCCTCCTCGCAAGGAGGCCGAGTACAGACCAAAATGTTTTGAGACAGGGAAACCACGTCCACATAACCTTTATGACAGCAGACTGTTTTGCTGCTTCTAGTCTAGGAAGGGTTATTGTCGTCACTCTCTCCGGTGCCTAATTTATAAGCCACGCTTTCCCAGAGGTGTGTACGTGGAGGAAAAAGCATAGTACAGACGAGGCTCGGTGGTGGCCGTGGTTCCAGGCATCCACAGAGGGCCTGGGAACGTAGCCCCACGGATAAGGAGGGAGACTGTATATGTTTGCTGCCCGCTTCCCACTATTTAAGTTCCACAGGGCCAGACCCTTTGCCTCCCTCCCTGCTGTCCCCGACTTCTAGAAGAGTGCCCAGTGCATCACAGGTGCACGATGTCTCTTTGCTGAATGAATGCATGAGCGGATGAATAAATGATGCAAAGGACGGATGGTTTTAATCACATCCTGCCCTCGCTGAGAGGAGTATGAGTTTGGGGCGAGAAGAGCAAAAAAGGAAAAAAGACCGAAAAGGCAAGGCTGGGACCAGCTGGGGCCTGGCTCATGCTCTCCTAGGGCCTCTCTCTGCCGCCTCGCCCGCCCCCTCCTCTCCGTTTGTATTTCGGGTGCCGAAGGGTCTCCCTGGATGCCTAGAAGCCACTGGCACTAATTTGGAAAGCCTCCTGTATACTGAGCATGGTATAATCTTCCCTTGATCAGTCCCTGTAGGAACCCAAGCCACCTCCAGGCTATTATTATGGACATAAATTACCACCCCATTGCAGATGTGTGAGCGAGCCGTTAATAACAATTCCTGATTGGTAGAATGAAAATAAACCCAGTCTGGCTGCAGGAAACCCTCGGAATCTCTCATATAAAAAAGATAAGCAGGTTAAAAAACAAAAAACAAAAAACCAATGTGGGGACATGGGGCCTTACTGGCAAGCCAGGCTGCTGTAAGTCACCGCTCTCCAGAATCAGCTGCTGCACAGAAGAAATGATTTTTTTTTTTTTTTTTTTTTTGTAACAACCACATGTTGCTTATGGAAAAAGTGACACCTGGGCCCAGGTAGATGAGCCGGGGGTGTTAGGGTCGGGGGAGGGTTGTCTCCGGGCAGTAGGCAAGCTAGCTGTGTCTGGGCCAGGCCCAGTGAAGCCCAGAGCCAGCTGTCACTGCTCCGAAGCTGCAAGGGATGCAAGGGGTCAATTCTATGACAAAGAGTGTCTGCCGGGGGGCCGGGCAGTGACAGTGATTGTCCACAGCTCCAGCCTGCTCTGTCCCCAGGGATAATCTACCAAAGGCCCTGTGCCCCATGGGTGCAGCACCGCGTGCGTGCTGGGGCTCCCACCGGCCGTCCTCCCGACCACATGCCACCCTCACATCCTCCGTGTCCCCAAGGGTGTGACGTCTCAGAAAGCGGTTTCACCTCCTCGGACGCAGGCCTCCGTTGGCACCGCTGGCTGGCTCTTCTTTGTCAGGATTTGTTGCTGTCCTTGAGTTCCTGGGGGGAGAGAGCTGGTTTTAATGAACCGACCCGCATTTCCATGTGGCTGGTTTTTCAGTGCCAAATTAGGACATCCTCTTCCCCAGCAGCTGGGACATTAGTGCGCTCCCCAGGGATGGCATCTCGGGTGTGGTGTCCCAAGGCTGAGCGCACAGGGGCGGGTTCCTACCCCCCAAGGCTGAACACACAGGGGCGGGTTCCTACCCAAGCATGAACTCGACTCACCCCTCAGTTATTCACCGGATGTTATGAAGCCAAAGAAAATGAGGTTGGCACTGGGGCTTCGGACAGAGAATCCGGGGTCCCTGACCACAATGGCACTCACCCACTTGAGCAAATGCCACCCAGGGTCAAACCTGGGGTCAGTTCATCTACTCCGGTCCACACAGATTCACAAACTTCTTAGCTGCCAGAGTCGGCTACAGGGTCTCAAACTCAAGGGCTCCTGAGGTCCCCAAAGTAAGGTGAGGGGCGATGCAGGTGGATGCGGGAAGCATGTCTCCCCAGATGGGAGTGGCTCCCACACGGTTCCAGCCTCTACAGGCCAGGAGGGGAGGTGGGGCCCCGTGGGACCAGATGGAAAAAGCTAAAAATACACGTTTGGCAGGGGTGGGTAATTCTTCAATCTTTAAATGTTGGCGACTTATGCAGATTTTGGCAAAGTGCCGGGCAGTCCAGAAGTGTGTCTGGAGACCAGACATCACTGTGGCCACGCTGCGGGCTCTGTTCTGAAAGGGACCAAGAGGGCTGGACCCACCTCCTGGAGCCAAGGGCATGCTTGTGACCACGCCAGCGAGGGCACAGCCACACCCTCCCAGGCCCCACCCCCGGCCCCGCCCCCACACTGCATCACACCCCATGCCCATGCAGAGACTCTTCTGGCCTCCTCTCACTGGCCCGGAACTCCAGATCTGTGCGGATGAGTGTGACAGGGTCATACCTGCTGACGGCCAGGGTGCGGGCGCAGAAGTGCGAGCAGGCGCTGTCCTGGCTCTGCACACAAGAGCAGCGCAGGGTCCACTCAGGGGGCTGCGGGCTCTGCGGGAACAGCCCTGCGGACCTCCTTCCCCGGAAGCTTCCTCTGTAGTTGGACAGTCCATAGGGCACGGTCCGTCTGCCAAGGACAGAGCAGCATCAGGGCCCTGCGTGGACATGCACGCCAGGCCTCCCCACTCAGGGGGGATTCCTTGTGGGGCTGGCTGCCGCTGGGAGACCGTGGACATGGCTAGAGTGACGGGGCGCAGCCACACCTCCGATCTGGTGTCCACAGACTTCCCCACGCTGGGGGAATTAGGAAGACTCTGCAGGCAATCTTTACCCCCGTTTTCCCCAAGCCCCTCACAAGGGCCCTGGGGTCCAGGGGACAGGGAGGTGGGGCGCCCTGGGAGAGGAAAGGTCGGCACTCCCCAGGGTCCACCCTCTCACACTTTCAGTGTGCCCCCAGTCGGGAGCCCGTGGAGGGCAGCTCTGGGTTGTCTTCCTGTACCTGGCCCAGCACAAGGACATTGTGGTGGAAGCACAGGCGGGGCAGAGCGCATCCTCTCTACTAGTAAGAGGCTGCCCAGCCCCCAGCCCAAGGCCGGCCGGCCGTGCTCTGCAGGCCTGACGCCCAGTGTCTTCTGTGCACACGTCCCCGCGCTGTCTGCACTAACTGGGATACGCAAATGTAATTCCAGGCGCATCCTGGCCCCAACGCCGCGTCCTCAAAGACACAAACATCAAGAGGACCCCCCCGGGCACCCTGAAGACACAGCCAAGCCAGAACTGGCCTTGGGAAAAGGCTTATTTAAAAAGTCTTTAAGTCTGGAGCTGTTTTCCAGTCTCATTTATGGTCGGAGCTGGGAGGAGGGTGATGGTGCCGTTTGGAACAATTCACATTTATCTGTTCCTTATGCTCGTGTCTGTCCAAAACATCACTCCAGAGAAGGAAGAAGACCGCCAGGCGGCAGTGCGGTGGGAAAAGTTAAAAGCATATGCTTAATTCATTAGCACTATTGACTGGACTGGGGGACAAATTGCTAATTACCAGAGGAAACTTCTGTGGCCAAGTTACTGCTCCAGCAGGGCCGGGTTTTCCAAGAGGGACCACCTTGGTTTCTGTGACACCCCTGGGGCATCACCAGTCATGTGCCTCAAAGGGGGTTCTGACATGCTCTCTGCGTTTTCAAAATAAAATCAAATTGGATTTACTTTAATTTGAAACACACACCATGGAGCACTTCAGGGGGCTGGGGGCTGAGGGAGGTTGGCGGCAACCCTCTGACTGTGACCGAGGCTCTGAACCAACTTTCCCTGCTAGGTTGGAGGCCAGAGTGAAGAGCGTTGCCACCCTGTTCTGCCTTATGCTGGGTTCCTTCCTGATCAGTAGAAGGAGGGTTCCTCCCGCCTCGAGGAAGACCCAGAGTTGAGCAGTCTGTGCCCCCAAAGTGGAGAAAGCAAGCAGGGTGCAGCCCCGGTCTAAGCTGAACCTGCTAAAACCCCATTTCTTCTCAGGAGCAGGGCTGGGGCGGGAGGGGTGATGGGTGCAGAGGGGCAGCCCAAATACAGACCCTGCTGTGAGCCAGGATTTGGCTAAAGGTGTATTTTTCCAGCAAAGGGGCCACATCAGATCTCAAAGTGTCGACATTAAACCCAGTCCCCGTTTTCGTGGTGAAGCTTACACACAGGAGAAACCACGACCCCATTTTTCCATCAACAGCAAGACCTGCAATTTCGAAATTGCTGTCAGCTGATTGTGCATTTGTGTGTGCGGAGCCACTCGACTTCAGTGAAAACACTCCAGAGTGCTTTAAGTAAGGAAACGAGGCAACGAGGTATTTGTTAATAGAGAAATGCAAAAGCTTTCTCAGCAGCCAAATGCAAAGAGCTCGTATGCAAATGAGCCCTTGCAATTTTGAGAGTGTTTACCGAGAGCTCCCCTTCCCCACAGGCAGGCTGAGGAGCCCTGCTCCAAGCGCTGGGGGCCAAGCACGTTCTCAGGGGACTGGCCCCTGGAGGGGGTAGGGGAGGATGGAAACCAGCAACTGGAGGGTTTAGAGGTGGCCCAGACTACAGAAGAGCCTACCTCCAACAGGGCTCCAGTCCAATGAGGCCCACCACCCATGGGTCAACAGTTCAAAGGTTTTAAATAACCTCTTAAATAAGACCGTTCCAGCCGCCTACCTGAACAAATACGGCTTCCAAACACCTTGGAAGTCTGGGCGTGAATTTAGACTCCTGGGGCTCCACAAAGTTTGGTGTTGGAACGTGGCCGCCCAAGGAGGCTGAGCACCCTGCCTTCCGTCCCACTCTGTCCTACAACAAAGGAGCCTCATCCACCCCTTGGCCACCCTGTGGACTTTGGGATCTGTCTGGAGCCCTGTTCTGTTCCTTGGTGTCAGATTCTGGAAGACACCTACCTGCACAGGCCCTGGGAGTGGGCTCAGGGACATCTGGGTAAAGGATTCCAGGATCCCGGACACCAGAGACCCAGTCTAGAAGGGGTATACTTTTAGTCCCACAGAGTGGGAGACATGGCCAGAGGAGGATCAGAGGCAGCCCTCGAACACACGGGGCCCAGGGCAGGGGACTCCACTGTCTGGAAGTCACTGTGGGTCTCCCCTCCTCAAGAGCAGAAGGCCGGTCTTCATCTTTTGCACCTGCCGTGGACCCCGCGCAAAACTGAGCAAATGAAGGCTGCTGACTGAGGAACGGGTAGTAATCGTGAGATAACCTGGACTGTAAGACTAGATTCTTTCCAACCCGAGACGTTCAAGAACCACAAAATGCATTATAAAGAATCCCCAACATCTGCCAAGCATCCCACACATACGTACGTATGTCTATGTCTCCAGCACTATTCTAAGTGTGATGGGGAGACAGAAAGGTGTTGAGTTCATGTAATACTGGGCTATGAAATCAGGTAAAGAAAACATTACAAGCCAATATACACAGGTATGTGCAAGGCGCACAGAGAAAGGTGAGCCGGTGAGTCCATTGTTAGGCTGTAAAGCCCTTTACAGGATGACCACTCCTCCTCTGGACAGCGTCCTGGTCTATGACAGACTGCATGTCAACACTTAGGGAGGGGCTAGCAGTAAATTAGTGATAGCTCTCATTGTTGTGTAATTGGTCTGGGAATTCAAGGGAGTTGTGGTCGGGCAGGAAAGCGCCATCCACTGGCCCGCGGCCTGCATTTCAGACGCATGGCCAAGAAAGGAGTCAGAGCAAGGCCATGGCCAAGAAAGGAGTCAGAGCAAGGCCTCTCTCTGCTGCGCTTCCTCCAGGCTGCTCTAGCTGCACGGCCCCCCTAAGAAGCACTTGGACTTGGTTTATCTTGGTGCCCTTTCTCGTGTTTTAATGAGAACTGGAAGTGACCTAACAGCAGAACAATGAAAATGAAGTCAAATCCACGGAGAACCCGGGACCAGCACGCTCCCCGGCCAGTCGGTGTAGCTGTTGAACAGCAGGGCTTGGAGGACGCGATTCTTGATAAAAAGTAGGCAGCTCTCGCGGCTGTTCATGTTCCGGCTACAGCACAGAGCTCCACAGAAAAGAGAAGCAGATGAGAAGATCCATCCAAATGCTCTTAGACAAAACAACACAGCCCCCCAGCATACCTACATATGCGGCGTCTAGTGTTGTGTGTCTGTGTAATAAATCGTCCCTCAACCTACGTACATTCATTATTGATCAGAGACAGTGATGCCACAGTCTTATTTATCACAGTGTTCCTTATTTACCGCTTTCCCCAAATGTCATATATAAATGTTATTAAATATGATACTTCCAGATCCCCCGTATTCATTCTTCATCTGCATATCACACTGACAGAACTTGATTTCTCTCTGCAACAAGTTTTTAAATAAGGAAAGTTGGCTTTTTTTTTTTTAAGATTTTGTTTTTAAGTTCAGTGTTGCCTGTTCATAAATGAATTAATTACCTTCATCTTTCTGATCAGGGAAATGGCTTCTATACCTGAAGTTTAAAGGAGAGACACAGATGTCCACCGAGGCAGGCCAGAAGCAGCAAAGGAGACTCACTGGTCAAATTCTCGTTTCTCCAGAAAGTTTAGCAAACTGTCATTGAAAACCCAGTTTTTACCAACCCCCCCGCCACGCCCCCTTAATGAGAGGCATGCTACAAGTCTCTGCCCAGTGCTTTTCGATGTGCAGGTACTGGACCAGACTCTGGGGGAACGCCCAGGAACCAGACAGGGGGGCCTCCACACACACAGGTTTAAGCTACTATAGGGGTGAACAAATTTGCATTTTATGGGTTTCACCCAATCAACAGAGAGTTGTTGATGTTGTTTAATTTGAAAATTTCACACAAACACCCCAACTTGCAGCTTCTCGGGAGTAAGTGGGGGCTATGCTCACACCAGCCCCGCTACCCAACACGGCAGCGATCGTCTGGAGGGAGCGCCGAAGTCACAGATGCGGCATGAACGCTCCCCTTTGCCCCAGCCCCTGCCCCTCTGAGCGCCGACCGACCCTATGGCAGGAGGGGACAGAAGGGACCATCCCGCAGGCAGACAGGCGCCAGCGGCCATCGGTACCTGCGACCGCCCCCTGACGAACTACTTCTCGAGCCCTGCACACGTTCCCATGACGGCTCCGTTTCAGACTCTACGGAATGCCTTCTGCGGCAGGCATCACCGACCTGCTCTCCCGAGCGGAGAAACAGCCTCTTGGGCGAGGAAGAAAGTGTGGCTCACCTTCACTCACAGCCTTTGTCCCCTTAACGGGAAAGAAGTGTGGGGCGAGAGTTCTGTCTGACCGCTACGACAGGAGGGGCCACTCCCCACAGGGCGCGGGTGTCACTACATGACTCACCTGCACAGGCGGCCTGTGCCCCTGCTAAGCACAAAGGCCAGGAGGCCAGAGGCGCCAGCTCAGAGAGGGGAGCACCCCTCTCCAAGGACTCGAAAGCCCAGAATTTTCTAGTGCCCAAGACCAATAGAATTCTCTAGAGCCTGAAGCCAACGTTGGTCGCTTTTGTCTCCTGGAATCCAAGCGCTGCCTTTTCCTTGGGGAATAATCCCTGCCCTCCATCCGTGTGCCTCACCTGCTCCTGTCTAAGGACTCACCAGGTGACCCCAGTTGGGCAAGTGAGACCCCATCTCTCCCAAGACGCCTGAGCAAGGCAACTTAACATCCAGAAATACTGTGGAGCTGCTCTTTGCCCGGTGCCTCACCCTGCCCTGTCCGTCCGTCTGGGCCCTGGGGCCCCCAGTCCCGGCTCCTCTCCCACCGCTGGGACGGCTTCTTCCTCTCAGTCGGCGTCCTCCCCATAAACGTCTCTGACACCATGTGAGCTAGACTAGGTCTTCTGTGGCTTGTGACCAGTGATGGCTAGCTGCTCCGGAACTCACTTTCCTGAGACCAAAGTGACCGTAACCTCTCGGATTTAATAACAAAACCCAGAGCGTCTCCAGCTGCTGGGGATGAGCGGAGATTTTCTTCATTGCAAGAAAACACAAAAGGGGGGTTCGGAATCAGGACAAAACTCAGCAGAGGAAGCCAGCTGGAGTCCTTCCTTCCCAGGTGTGCCCCTGTGAAATGTCTGCTTTGGATCATCCTGTCCTTTGGGCAGGTGAAAGCGAGCATCCCACGTACTCTCCTCCATCTGAAGATGCTCGGAGCCCAGCCCCAGACCGGCTCACCAGCTCAGAAGTCGTACCCTCCCGTGAACTATTCCTTGTCCACTCCTCAAATGCTTGTGCAAGTCTGCTGTGAGCCAGGCCTCGCGCCAGACAACCCACAGGGGGCCCTTCCAGCCTCCAGGAAAGAAAACAGGCCAGGAAATACAGCTCCTCAGCGACCTTGTTATACAAGCAGAAAATACACACACACTCTCCGGTTCTAAGGCCGACTCCACAAACCTTACACTCACAAACAACGTAAAGTGAACTGGGAATTTGCAGCTTTGCTTCCACTGCAGAAAATCCGTGCGTCTTAAAGTTGGAAGACCCCAAGGCAGAGACTGTTCACTCCACCACCCAGCCATGTGAAAAGTGCCCTTCCCGCAGCCCCCCAAAATAGCCAATGATCCTACGGTATTTGGAAACGTGAAAGTGAGCAATGGGCTGTGTGTTGGTGGTTAACTTTTAGGGGGTTACTCCCCCACCAAAGGGAAAAAATTTTAAGTTTGGATTTATCCAGGACTTGGCTGTTTGGGAATATGAAAATAATTAAAGGCATGTTCCGAGTGTGTTTGAGCACTGAGCCCCACCAATCAGAGCCAAGAATGAGGGTTGATTCTGCATCTGTACACCGAGTGTGGCTTTGCTTCTCATGCCCCAGGGTCAGCAACATTGGACCTTTCCAAGCAGAAGCCAGGACTCCAAGGGCAGCTGACGTAGGGGTGCTCAGGAAAGCCTCGGAATCTCAGCAGTAACTGTGTGTCGTATGAATGAGGGAAGGAAGGAGTGAGGTCTGACTTAGCCATTACTTCTGGTCCACACCCCATCTCCCATATGTACTGATTTCTTGGACTTCTACTGTTGCCCTCAGCTGGCCCATCTCAGAGGGGTTTCCTGGAGAGCAGATGTCTTGAGATGGAAGGGGAAGAACAAGGAGCTCCTGGTGGCCACCCCCGGGGCATGAGGGAGAAACCAGGTTGCACAAGTGGCCGAGTCCTTGGAGGCGAGACAAGTTTCACAAGATGGACCCAGGTTTCTGGTCCAAATGGAAGACTAGCTCAGTGAGAGTCCCCAGGGAGCACCTGCCTTTGGGGCCTGGGGAAGGAAAAGGCTGGCTGGGTCTCGGAAACTGTCTGTCCAGCTCCATATTCCATAGAGATTCTCAAAGCCCCGCGTCCCCAGGTCTCCAAACCACAGGGCTGCTGGGGCAGGCGCGACCCTTCACTCTGGCAATAAAACCACAGTGAAAGGCAGGGTCCCTGCCCCCCAGGCCAAGGCGCCGGGGATCACCACCTGTACTCATAATGCTTCCGCCTAGACTGCTGTGTCCTATCACCATATAAACAAGCTTAAAAATAACACCCAAGCCACAGACTTTCTCACGCGCGCCAGCTCCCTCTAGAGCACAGGCGTATCCCTCCCGAACAGGGGCACATACCCACTCAAGGAGATTCGGAGGCATGAGGGGTCCAAGAAAGGGGAACAGAAAAAAATGCTCCACGTTTGTGGGGTGGTATGCGATCGCTAAGAGTTACGGCACAAACAAGAAGTTGGGGAACAAGCTCCAACACTATGTGGGGAATGAAACCGTCCGTGGAATCCCACAGATCAGCTGGTTTCCCCTCCATCTGGCGCGGCCCCCACGTGTGCATGGGAGGGAGTAAGGCTGGAGTTTCTCTCCCCAGCTCCCCTCACCTTGACCCTAATGGATTCCAGGTCGAATGTAGGCAATCCCATGTCTGTCCGGCTTGGCCTCATTAGAAGTCTATGCAAAGCTGCAGACAGATGTGGCTCAAAATAGTTCCCAGCCGTGGAAAGAGTGACCATAAATAAGGAGCAGGTACTTTTTTTAAAGATGGGGGGAATTTGCTGAGGCATAAAAAAAGAAAATACAGACACCATCCTACATCCTTGAAATAAGCCACAGTAAGAGAAAATGTCCTGCTAACTGTTCGGAGCTTTCACCAAATGCTCCCCAACAAAGACGTGCTCCCCAGCACGACGCGAACAAAGACTCCTTCTCTTCCGGATCTAGCTGTTGGCGTCCTTGGGTCCTGTCCTTGTGATAGCCCTGATATACTGAGCACTCACCTCAAACTAAGAATATCTGAGTCCCCGTCGATACGGGCTTTAGCCCCACATAAGAACCCGATGCTCGGACCCGGGCAAGGGGAGGGAGACGAGGCAGACACGCACAGTGTGGGACCCTGCCTTTGTTACTAACATTGACGTTTTGTTGATGATGAATTTTCTGCTTTAAATTAAAAAAAATTGCACTAAAAAATATTGCACTGATATTCATTTATCTTGACTACGGGCTCTTGGGCAAATCCCTGAAGACCAGACCTGGGGCAGTGTGTTTACCACGCCTCACCCCAGCCTCGGCCCTACAAAGAAACCCAAGGAAAACAGTCCAAGAGAGACACACACGCCTTCTGACTTTTGGCAGAGCTGTTATGCTCCCCGAGTCATAGGTGGGGCTGTCCCCACCCGGGGCCACTCGTGCCATTGTCAGGTTGGCCTCCGTGCCCCTCGTGGACTCCTGAAATGAGTCTGTTTCATTTTTTTGAGTTCTTGGGCCAAGGCACGGAGCCCCCTGGCTGCCCTGTTCCAAGGTCTCTTGAGGCGACCTGCTCAAGTCGGTCCCAAGCAGGCCACCAGAAAAGAGAAGGTCTGGGCCTCCCGGCCTTCAGACGCATTCTCCAAAACCTCTGGGCTCCCCCAGGCTCCCCGCTGGCACTAAGGAGGGCAGCTGGATACCCCGTCCTGCTGTCTGTCAGTCCATTCGACCAACACTGGCTGGGGTCGCAGGAGTTTCGACGCACCCCAGACGAGCAGCTCTTCCTTCAAGGTAAGACGGGCTCCTGTCCAAGTAAGGGAAAGTGTGTGTGTGTCCCAGTTGAAGGAACTATTTCATCATCGGAAACATGACGCAGAATGAGAGCAGGTCGCCTCCCCATGCCGGAGGCCGAGCAGTGCTTTTGTGGGGCGCCGGGAGGTATGAAAGATGCGTGCAGGTGCTGGGGGTCCTGCCGGCTGAGGCACTGGAGCAGAGAGCAGGCCAGGCTCCAACGCAGCCGCGGGGCCTCCTGGAGGAAAGCGCTGCTTGCTCCCAGCTTCCTTTGCTTTAAATTCTTGCAGGAATGAACCACACCAGAGATGTCAGAGCCTTTCACCTGCCTTCAGATTTAAGGCCAAGTTCCCAGCTGTGAGGTCCCTTTCATCTAGCAGAAACCCAAATTCTCCCCCTGGGGTCACACCGGGTCAAGCCCTTCATTCCAAGCTTTCTTGCTACAAAGCAAACTGCCCCTCGCCTCAAGTCACTCTCTCGTTGTGGGGACCGGCTGCGTTTCGGCCCGCCTCGGCTTCACTCCTGCACACCTCTGGCCTCCTCACACCCATCCTGGGACACAGAAGGGGGCTCTTGGTCCCTGTGACCCCTACAGTGGGGTCACCTGGTGTGCGCCGGCCGACCTCTCCAACAAACTGAAATTTAGCCTCAAGGCCCTCGACTTTTAAAGCCCTATCTTGCCATGAAGTGTCTTCGGAGACACACTACCTGACCTCAAAGCTGGGATCTAAACATTTACCAGATTTTGAAGGACACAGAAATGGTTGCACAGGAAGACAAACTCACAAAGTCCAGCAAAACCATCCTTGGCCAGAACCCCGTGTACAAACTCATGTCCCTTCTGGCCAACCGCTGCCTCTCTCCTGGGTCCTTCTCACAAGCGGGTGTGAACCAGTGTGCCCAGTGTCTCCTGCAGGCCCCAGGATGGGGTCCTCCGTCCATTAACCCCAAGGCTCGGTGTTCAGGCCCGGGAGCCCACGAGAACGCAGACAGGGTCCACGCTGATGGTTCATTACGCTGACCCTGCCTGCACTGCCCCGCTCCTGGAGGGAGCCCCAGGCCAGTGCCCACAGAGAACGCCGAGCCCCAAGCATTGCAATGATTTACTAAGGGGAGAGCAAGGTAATAGGAAACAGGAAGGGCAGAAAGGGCGGGACCAAGTCTCTTCAAGCCTGGACCAACCTTTGGCCAGCGCGTCCTTATCAATCTACTTATCAGCGGTCGGTGGCGGGTGCACCTTTACCCCAGCTCTGTGCACCATACGCTAATGGCATCTAATTGACTGTCTACCGAGTTGGCTCGGCACCCCTCCAGGATCCAGATGCAATCCCGGGTGGATGGTCCCAGGAGGAGGCCTCAGCAGACCTGCAGAAAGCACTTCCTCCTCGATGGCGCCCTCCAACCACAGAATGGGGTGGGGCAGACCAGGCCTTGGCCCCAGTGGATTTACTCTGCCCCAAGGCCACATAGTTATCCCGATGGTCCTGTCTTCTCGATGCCGAGCGCTCACCAGATCACACGTCTTCACTCTGCGTCCACACTGCCCACCATCATCATGGTCATCGTCATTCACGGCGCTCGGAGTCTCATGACGGCCAGAAAGACTCTGTCCCTCTGCTGGAGCAACTGCATCTCTGGCAACGGGGCTCCCGGTCCTGACTTATGGGCCGGGGGGATCCCATGGTGCGGGGTGGTGGGGGGGCAGCTGACCTTGTAACAGCAGGAGGCAGGGGTTCCGGATCCATCCACTTCACTGGAACATTCTAACATTTGGAATGCCCCTTCTTGAAAATGTGAATGTTACTTTCTTGAACAAACAGGGGCAAAGATGAATCTTTGGTATTGTTGCCTTTTTGTGGCAAAATACATTAAAATACAAGTTTCAATGTTTTTTTAATTACCGTTTTTTTTTTTTTTTAAACTCTACTACTTGGGGAGGAAAAGAACCCAAAACAAATGTCATTCTTGCTGGACTGAGTCCGAGAGGCACGCTTTGAAGAAGCCAGCATGGTGGGCAGGTTGGCCATCTTGAGAGGTCACCACCCCGGCCAGACTGGCATTGACGCCTCACCCGGGGGTGCTGAAAGCAGGGGCAGCACACCCGGGCCACTCAGCTTGTCAGCCTGGCTCTGGCGCCTTGGGGGCTGTAGACCCCAGAGTTTCCACCACAGCGGAGATGGCAAACATCCCCATCACTCTTTTCAGAAATACATTCCTCCTGGTCAGCTCACACAGCTCCGAGTTTTGCGTGGAAAATTCGGTCCCCATCCCAGCACTCAGTGCCTCTCCCTCATTCTGGGCTCGGAGGGATTCACAGCTGACAGGTTCTCTTAGTTCTCAGGAGCAGAGTAGGAGGAACACAGAGGAGCTGCTTGCTGGGTGCCCTGCAGCTCCATCAGTCACTTGATGGGGGGTTCATCCTCCCGCCAGGTGTATGGTGGCCAGAACAGAGGGATTAATTTTATGTGTCAAAGTAGCTGCGCCACCCCAGCCAGATGTTTGGTCCAGTGCCAGTCTAGATGTTGCCGAGAAGGTATGTTTTTAGATGGCATTCAGATTTAAATCAGAAGACTTTGAGGAAAGCAGATTACCCCCCATGATGTGGGTGGGCCTTGTCTAATCCGTCAAAGGCTCTCGTGGGAAAAACCTGTGGTACCTGAAGAGGGAGGAATTCTGCCTGCAGGGCTGAGGCTGCAACATCATGGGCTGTGTACGTACGTACGTGTGTGTATTTACACACGTGTCTGCACACACACAACATCCTGTGAGTTCTGTCTCTCCAGAGACCCCAACTAATTCCCATGACTCCTGGTTTTCAAGGACTCATGGAGAAATGGTCCCAGGTGTACAAGCGTGTAAGCACGTGAACTACTTGTCCATGACGTCTCCCTTATCATCTCGTTCTTGACACACTTTCCATGATCGTAAGATCGGATGTGTTTTTTCTCTGATTGGGAGTTTTGTTTTTTGTTTCTGTTGGCAAGAGGAGGGTTACCAGGGGGAGGGGTGGGAGCTCCCTAACACGGCCAAAGAAAGTCATGAAAGTCATGAAAACAGTGCCACAGACCAGCTGTGGCCTCAGCCGCCTCCAGAGGCCCAGTATACATTTGGTTCCCCTTTGGGACCACAGACTTTCTGGAGGCCACAGTGGAAATCATGGGCAACTTCCCTGAAGAAACCCACATTCTCACATGGGTCTCCTGGGCTGTTCGGGCCTCTGAAGAACATCCATTCGCCCTGAAACAAGAAGCCTCGTTTCTGGGAGAAAGCTCTGCAGACCAGAACCTCAGTGAGACAAGGAACAACCTCCAAGTAGTACGACCTCACCGAGAGTCAGCCAGAGCTCCTGAACGCCCAGTATGCACTGTCGGCCAGCAGAGAGGACTGGGCAGCCTCAGGTCTGGAAGATGGGCTCACTGACTTGTGATGTGAGGGAGCCAGAGACCCTCAGCTCTCACACCCAGAAGATACTTCAGGACCGCCTGGTTTCCGGAGCCCTCGCCAGATGCTGACTTTGCACTAAGATGCACGAAGGCTCTGGACAGTACCTTGCGTCCCACCTGCAGTCTTCAGGTCCTTACATGCAGCGTGAGTGACCACACTCCCGGGACTGCCTGCAACCCTGCCAATGTCCTCTCGAGGTAGAGTAGGGCTATGGAGTCTGTCGTCACACGAAAGGATGGGCAGGAGGAAGAAAGACACGAAGAGCTGAAAAATGACCCAAAGTCAAGCCTCTCAACATAGGCATGAGGTTCAAGAGCCCTGCGCTTCCCAGCGTGGCCAGCAGCAGACCCTGAATGCACATTACACGCTGGAGAAGTTTCCACAGACCAGGAGGGTCTGCAGCAGGAGGTGGATATGGGAACAGACAGGAGCCCAGAAGAGACCTCGTTACTCCCCACTGTTGTCCCGTCTGCTCAATTCGGCCATGTTTCATTCCCTTCCATTTCTCCAGAGGCCCACGTTCCCTTCTCCTAGAGCCCATTTTCTCACATCGCAATCTTGTCCAAGATGTTTAAAGATAGCAAATGGACCTGTCTACAAATCTATCCAGTTTGGGAAGGAAGGAAAGAAAGGGAAGGAGAGAGGCAAGCGAGGGGTGGGGCAGGGGAGGAAGAAAAGAGAAAGAGCATCTGGAAAAATCTGTCTTATGAAAACTATTCTGCTTGTCTAATTTCACACTGCTCGCCTGGCTGTTGTCATTTTTGTTGTACACAGAACTCTCAACACCATCTTTAATCCTTCTTTCCTAGTGTTTAAAATGAATCCGGGTCAGGAAAGAGGGGAAGAGGTCAATCAAGCTGTCGGGGCGGTGGGGGCGGGGGGACGTCAGCAAGTCAGCTGCCCCGGGAGAAGTCAGAGGTCCACGGCTTCACACAAGACAACTTGGAATTACGAGCAGGGGCTTCACACAGATCAGAGGGTGTACGTGGAGCCTCTTGGGTACATCTCAAGCCCTCGGTCCTCCAGCCGGTGCCAGAAGCCTGACCACAAGCAGAGAGTGGAGGTAATCTCCAAACCCTCTCCTCCCTCCCCCTCCCATCCTTCACTCCTCTGTCCCAGGCCCCTGTCCCTAATGCAGCTGGCTTTCCTTTCTTCTTCTATAGCCACAGCTTGGGACTCGAGCAAAGGCAAGACTCAGCCCTGTGCTGACTGCCCTGAATTCTGGATACGCTGGTCCAATCACAACACCAGGAGGGTAAGAATCAGAAATGACAAGTGTCCGGGGGATGGGGGCTTCGAGAAGAGGTGACCCTGATTGTTGTCTGAGAAGAGAAGCCAATCAGTGGCACCTCCCCCACCGCACAGCACTTTCTTCTTCCCGGCTGCATCCTCCCTGTTGTGGGCTGACTGTGCTTACTGGAGCCCGAGTAGACACAGCCTGGAGAGTGGACTCCACCATCTGCATCGGCTACATAATGTGGGGAGCCCAAGATAAAATGCCAACGCGCAGTGTCTGGTGCAAAAAGTGTTAAGAATTTCAAGACCGTGTTAAATGGGAGTGTGGCTCCTTCTGAGCCTGGGACCCTGAGCAAGGGTCAAAGTGGTTTCATGGAGCCAGTCCTGCCTGCCATTCTGGCATCACGGGGTCACTTTCCAGACCTACCCCAGATGTGCTTAGATCCTGTCACCTGATTTGAAAGCTGCTCGACCCCTCAGGGATACCCTCCTCGGCCCCTCATTCTGCAGGTGCTCCTGAAACAAGGTGGGTAAGTGAGCCCACCCAAGCTGTCACCCAGTGTGCTCAGAGGTTTGGGGGTAAAGGAAGACAAGGGGACCTGAATCAAAGTGGCTCCAAAAACAGCAGCCAAGTTACCCTTCCCAGCGAAAGGCTCTCCTTCACCACCAGCTCCTCCATGAGAATCCCAAGTAGGGCACCAGCAGGCGTCCTAACAGGTCCCAAGAACACCCTGAGGAATGGAACACGGAGACATCGGGTCCACGTCCCAGAGTTTAGAGCTTGGTATGGCAAAGCCCAGAAGGCAGGTAGCCAGAGCAAGGTCAAACCCTCTTCACTGTTGGTGACTGAGGTGATGGGTCCGCAGAGGGAGGGTCCCAGATGGAGGAAGTGAATGGAGAACACTGTCATACCCTCCCATGGTAGAGCACTCTCCACTCAGTGGCCTTGGAAGAAGGCTGGCTTTACAGCAAGACCGACCCCAGGACTCCCGGTGGCACTGGCCTCGGTCCTACAGTAGGAGTAAGAACTCTTAGGGGCTGGAAGGGAGGAGGAGAGGTCATCTGGGGGAGAAGGTGGCAGTGGGCGGCAGTGGGCGGCAGTGGGCAACAGTGGGTGATGGTCAGCCTGTGGCAAGACCAGCTGGCACTCCAGCCCCGGGAGGAAAGGAGCCTGGGCCCCGTGGAATTTCACCCTTCCTGGGAAGGTTCCACCAGGCTCTGCAGAGCTCACCCCTGCACTCTCTGGATAGCAGGCTGCTTTCAAGGAATGTGAAACTCCTTGGAGCCTGGCAGGGTCGGGGGGGGGGGGGCTGGGGGGGCACTCATCCCCTGGGGCAGGAGATAACTTTCCTCCATCGAAGAAGGACTTCTCAGGTGTCTAATCCCTCTGGCCAGCTCACTTCTCTTGGCGGGAGGGCTCCCCCTTCCACCGGATCCGAAACTCTGAGATTGGGTTTCTCCCAGACCAGGCCCTCAGAGGGGATGGGAGGCACAGCCCTGACCGGCAGACCAGGCCTGCGCTGGCAGGAGGCCCCAGCAAGAGCTGTGCGAGGGTGGGCTCCAGGCTGACCCGGCAGGGATGGGATGAGGTCCTCTGGGAGCAGAGATGCAGGCCAGCCCTCCCAATCACTTCCCACCACCCAGGGCTGGGCTGACTCACTCAGGAGTGTTGATCCAGATGATGTCCAGGTGGCAGTAGTAGACACACTCCTTGTCCTTGTAGGTGAAGCACGTACAGCGCCTCGCGCGGCGGTGCACAGGACCCCCCTTGGATGCCTGCTCCCCAAACCGACCTGGTTTCTGCTCCAGCCCAAGGCGTCTGGGACTCAAACCCTGCACTGCAGTAGTGGCCACAGTCTCGATGTCCCCCTCAGATCTGGCTGCAGTGGGGGGCCCGGGCATGCCGCTCCTGCCAGCGTCCCCAGGCTGGGGACGAGGCACCAGTCCTGCAGAAGGCAGATTGAGGGGCTCCTGAGCTCCTGAGTGTGCAGAACCCCCCCCCCCATACACCTACCATTCCCAAAAACCTGGGGGAAGGGGACAACCAAACTTTCTGCAAAGATTGCAAGCTAGTTGCACTTTTTGTAAAGTCTCCAAACTCTGCCATGCGTTCTGAAAAGTTTGCAAAGCTATGTGCACAGTTTCAGAAAAGACTGCAAGTTATGTGCATACTTGGTGAAAAGCTTGCAAGCTATTTTCACTTTCTGCAAAGTCTGCAAGGTATTTGCACCCGTTGAGAGCTTTGCAATCATTTTTGCAGTTTCTGAAGAGTTTGCAAACTTTTTTTAAAAGTTCCCAACTTCATGAAAAATTCACCAAGTCCACCCGGCCAGCCCCATCTCTGGCTTGACGGTGGACTGCAACCCACAGAGCCCCCCCGGGGTAGCTGGCTCTCCGTTTCTGTCTGCCCCCGCCCCCGCCCGCCACCAGCCCACCCCCAGGCGCCTCCAGGGGTGGTGAGCCCAGGCAAGAGGTTGCTCCCCACAATGCACCCTTCCCCGCGCCCCCATCCCAGGGTCCTTTTGTGTGTGCTCCCGCCGGGAGTGGCGCGCCGCCCCGCCCGCTTACCTGCGGCGGAGGTCACTGTGAGCCCGAAGAGGAGCCACAGCCCTGGCTCCATGAACCCCGATCGGGCACCGGGCCGGGAGCACGGACGCCGGCGGCCGAGAAAGGGCGCTGGGCCCGGCACTGCGGCCTCGCCCTCCAGCTGCGTGCGGGGTCCGAGGCCGGGCGCTCGCTCTCTGCGTCCCCGGCCCGGCGGGGAGTTGGCGGCGGCGGTCACACACTTGAGAGCGCGCTGCCCATCCCTGCACAGGGAGGGCCGGCTGTGGGCTCGGGCTTTTCTGGCGCCCGCACCACCCCCTCGCCTCCCCGCCCCCCGGAGAGGCTGGGGCCGCTGCGCGGGGCCTTTGAACCCGGGGCGCGCCAGGGGTCGCCTCCAGGCGCTGGGGGAGCAGGGAGGCAGCGCAGCGGCCTGGGGGGGGGGGGGCGGGGGTGGCGCACTCAGCCGGCCAGGGACGGGGGCGGCGCGCCAGAGGCGGTGGGTGCGGTGGGTGCGGTTGGGGGGACAGCTGCCGGAAGGCCACGCGCGCGCACACTCACACACATACACACATGTGCACACACGCACACTCACACACACCCCACTGCCTTGCAGGCCCGGGACCTGCAGCTCCCACTCTCAGAGCAATGCCAGCGACAAAAGGCTGAACTGGGAGGCTGTTACCTTTTATCTCAGGGGCTGTGGGAAAGCAACATTTCTCAATGTTCACCTAATGACAGCTTACCCTTGCACAGATGGTCCTGCCAAGGCCCTGGGCGTACTTTACACTCGTGACTCATGGGCACGGGCAGTGGCTCCCTGCCTCTCCCAGGAGCTCAGAGCCAGTGGGTGTGGGCCCATGGCAGAGGAGCAAAGTCAACCCAGAAGCAGGTTAGTGGTCTGGGCCACCCGGACTCGCTCACAGCCCCCTGCACAGGGTGGGGGCGGCCTTGAGAGGCCTCCTGGCATCCCCTTCATGGCCTTCAAGGTGGTCCAGGTGCCATGGGTGGAGGGCTCTCCCAGCTCACCTGAGTCTTGTCTGCTGCCCCAAGAAACATAGAGGACAAGGATTGTCTTATTTTGTTGTTACCAAGACGGTCTGTGCTGGAAACGGTCTCTGGGCCCCCAGGAAGCACTCTGGAAAGATTCGTGGGTGAGTGGGTGAATGAACCAGGGCATTTGGCCCCGGGCTGCTGACCTCTGAGAACCCCTAGAGGCCCCCCAGAGGGCCTCCCTTACCAGAGTCCTCAGATCAGAGGGACAGACAAATATACAGAGGTGGTGCCCCAGACGGCACTGGGCAGTCCCCGCAGGGCTGGTTGGAGGGCCCAGCCTGTGCTGGGTGGGGGCTGGCTTCCCCAGGGAACCACAGGCACCGCCAGGTTGTGGGGCAGCAGACAGGCCTCCAGCCCCGGAGCTGCTCCACTCCCAGAGCCCTGGAGGTTGACTTCACACATGTCCCCAAACCCTTTGACACTCCCTCTGTAGACTTCTCCTAGAGAAAGCAGCAGAGGTCATAAAAGGGCCACAACCTCCACCTGGCTCCCTCCGTGGAGATGCTGGTCCTCTGATCCCAGCCGCCATGCTGGGAGGAAGCCCGGGTGAGCCTGTGTGCAGAGACCGCACAGAGCAACCCACACAGAGAGAATCCAACAGCTCCCAGCACCAGCCAGAGCCCACTGCTGACACATAAATGCACGGGCCCGGGGGTGACTGGAGCCCCAGCCTCCCAGACTTGCTGCTGAGGACTGGGTGGCCCCCTAGGCTGACCCACAAAAACCACAAGGGCCACCGATGGAGGTTTGCCCCAGTCAGTGTTAAGTAATTCGTTCCAACACCATGCGAGGCAAAAAGCGGGCAAGCCCCCAAGAACAGGGCTGATGGGGAAGTTTCTCCAGCCCGCCCCCACCCCTTCCACCCTGCCCAGTCCTTGAGTCCAGGTCAAGGTGTGGGATGTGGAAGACATCCCTCAGGGTGATCGTCACCAAGCAGGATGTAAATTCTGTAAGGGGCGCTGCTTCATTTTTTTGTGTTCTGTGCTTTGAAAATTAGAAAAAGCCCCAAGCCTAGGATTATCTTCTGTTCCTGCTGGGCTGGAACTTGGATGACTTTATCATTATTCCTTCCTTTAGAATTAAAATGCCTATCACCTACAAAATGAGATATTTGGAACTGGGGGATGGTTGCAGAAAGAGAGAGTCCGCTAGCGAGCTAATGAGAGAAGGGGGGTAGAAGGCGGTTTTCGGGAGCTCCCAGACACAGGAGGCATCAGAGCTGCTCAGACCATTCACTGAGCCCCTTGCCCTCCACAACTTGGACCAAACGCAGCACACCTGGGTGGGCTCATTGGGAGGCCCACCACACTTCGGGAGACCAGACTGACTCTGGCCCTCCCCTTAGAGTCTCCTAATCGAGTCAACAGCAGGAAGTCTGGACGGTCAGTGGGGGCAGAATCTTACCTGGTCTTCACCCGGGTCAGCAAGCTGAGCCCCATGACTGGAGCAGGTACTAGCCAAGACGTTCAACAACAGTCGCTCTCCAGCAAGAAACTTCTCTTTTCTGCTCTTCCACAGTCCTGACCACTCCCAGGATTGCTGCTGGGTCGGGAATGTCTGCAGGAATTCTCATACAAACTTCTTTTTCGTGCTGAGAGACAAGGCCGCAGGCTTGGAGGCCTCGAGCCAGCCACAGAATCCAAATAGGATTTCTTTCTTGCTCTCAATCTCTCTCTCTCTCTTTTTTTACATAGTGGTAAAATATGTATAACATCACATTTACCCTCTTAGCCATCTTCAGTGCCCAGGTCAGGAAAGTTAGATACATCCACCCAGTCAGCAACCACCATTACGACCCCTCTCCACAGACGACCCTTTTAAGATTGAAACTCTGTCCCTAGTAAACACTGACTCCCCATGTCCCCCTCCCCACAGTGGGACAAGACTTTTGTGTCTGACTTGTTTCACTTCACATGATGTCCTCAAGGTTCATTCCTGTTGTAGCAGGTGTCACAACGTCCCCCATTGGAGAGCCGAATACTATTCCCTTGTAGGTATGGACCACATTTGGCTTATCCTCCATTCATGGACGCTGCATTGCTTCCATGTTTTAGTTGTTTCGAAGAATATGGCTATGAACACGGCTGTGTGACCATCTATTCCAAAGCCGTCTTTCAATCCTTTTGGATTTACATCCACCCAGAAGGGGAGTTGTTGGATGACATGGTAATTCTGTTTTTGATTTTTTGAGGAAACGCCATACTGTTCATCACAGAGCCACCATTTTGCATTCCCACTAATGAAGTTTCCTTTTTCTCCACATTCTCACCAACACTTATTTAATTTTTTGATGGTAGTCATTCTAATGAGTGTGAGGTGAGGTGGTATTTCATTGTAGTTTTTATGTTTCCCACATAGTTAATGATGTTGAGCATCTTTTCATGTGTTTATTGGCCTTTTGTATGTCTTCCTTGGAGAAATGTCTATTCAAGTTCTTTGCCTGGTATTGAATCTCGTTGTTCTTGTTGTAGTTGGGATTTCGTAAGATTGTTTCATTGCGTCTAATTTGCCCCAGTCGGTGCTGAGTAATTCGTTCCAATGCCATGCGAGGCAAAAAGCAGGCAAGCCCCCAAGAACAGGACTGATGGGGAAGTTTCTCCAGCCCGCCCCCACCCCTTCCATCCTGCCCAGTCCTTGAGTCCAGGTCAAGGTATGGGATGTGGAAGACATTATCCCTCAGGGTGATTGTCACCAAGCAGGATGTAAATTCTGTAAGGGGCGCTGCTTCATTTTTTTGTGCTCTGTGCTTTGAAAATTAGAAAAAGCCCCAAGCCTAGGATTATCTTCTGTTCCTGCTGGGCTGGAACTTGGATGACTTTATCATTATTCCTTCCTTTAGAATTAAAATGCCTATCACCTACAAAATGAGATATTTGGAACTGGGGGATGGTTGCAGAAAGAGAGAGTCCGCTAGCGAGCTAATGAGAGAAGGGGGGTAGAAGGCAGTTTTCGGGAGCTCCCAGACACAGGAGGCATCAGAGCTGCTCAGACCATTCACTGAGCCCCTTGCCCTCCACAACTTGGACCAAACGCAGCACACCTGGGTGGGCTCATTGGGAGGCCCACCACACTTCGGGAGACCAGACTGGCTCTGGCCCTCCCCTTAGAGTCTCCTAATCGAGTCAACAGCAGGAATAATTTTATATTGTTTCACTGCGTCTAATTTTATATTTATCTTTTATTTATGAAAATGGTACTGGTTTTCCATGTGTGGTGGCGAATAGAATTCCTCTTTAAATTAGCTTAATAACTTATTAAAATGTTTTAAAGAGTAACCTAAATTAAAATATGAAGTAGTCATTGTAAAAGGTGGTTTGGAGACTTGGCAAAAATCACAAAGCTGGTGTGCCCTTAACTGAAGTCTAGAAAGATCTCCTGGGCAAGGAGGAGGGGCAAGAAGGAGGGGGGAAGGGAACAGAGGAGGAAGGGCAGAGGAAGGAGGAGCAGAGTGTTTTGATGGCAAAATCACTCAGATGGAGGACAGTGGACATGAGCAGAGAGAGCTGTTCCTTGCTTTGGGAAGGGGAAATCTCATCATTCTTCAAAGTCGCTCTTAAAAGAATCTGTGGAAATGAATAAAACACATATGATACCTATTTTGACACCTTGAAGGTACAGAGGAACTTTGAAACTCAAAATCACTTTTCTTATAACAGGGAAAAGGGCTAACAGACAAGGAGGGTGCACCTCTCCCCATCATGGCGTTGCCTCGGGAAATCCCAGGTCTTGCTCCCTGTGCTCCGCGGTTTGATCCAACTGGCTGGGTGTGCAGAGGGAGGAAGGAGAACTTGAGAAAATCAGGAGTGGTCTCCTGATCATTTGTCCACTTCAGGAGGCCCTGACTGATTCCTTAGCCATGACTTCTGAAGGCCACTGTGGGAAACACTGGTTATTTTTGCCCACCCAACATCTCCTCCCTGCCTTTTGGTCACAGCACTTTGGTTTTTCCTTGAGGACCGACCCTTCCTTTGTCTATGTGGTCAGTGGGCCTGGGACTCCAAGGTAGGCATGTGATTGAGATCTGGCCAATCCGAAGAGCCTGTCTGCTTGGCTCTGGGATCCGTTCAGGACTGGGCAAAGTTGGACAAATCAGTCAACCTCAGGACTTTTGCTAAAACACTGGAGAAAGAAGTCTCTATTCACTGGGATTGTAGAGAAGAAAGGAAATGTACCTGAAGCTACTGGTAGCCACCTTGCCATCATGAAGAAAGACCCTGCCTGAGGATGGACCCAGCACGGGGGAAAGTGGAGTCAAGAGCTAGAGATACTAGGTTGGTATTCTGTTTTGAGCCCCTGGATCCATCTGGGCCTGAAATCCATACTATCCCTACACTTTTCATTTGTAATAGCTCATAATTTCTTTTTGATTTAAGCTTTTTGGGGATTCTGTCCCTTTCAATGGAATAAAATTCTGTCTGGAACACTACCAGTCCTCCTGGGCTTCAGTCTATGCAATGTGTAAAGGAAACAGAGAGTTCACATGATTTGATGGTGAGCTGATGGTGAGGGTTTTAATCATTGTTTTGCCCTTGTGACAACTCAAAAAATCTGTGCTATCATCATCCCTATCTAGACAAAGGTAGGGATATCTTCTGTATCCATATAGAATTCTTCTTCTATATCTATATAGATATTCTATAGGTCTACCATCTATCCATTATCTAGACGAAGAAAGGCTAACAGTTATAGAGGCTCAAAAAGGTTACAGTGAGTGGTTCGTGGTCTCATAGTTATCCAAGTGACAAAGCCAGGATTTAAATTCAGAATCACCCAATTCCAGGGACATGGTTCATAACCACTAGGCAGGTGCCTCTCAAACCCATACCCTGGGTCTATGATGACACTTGTTTTCTTCTGTGTATCATTGACAAGTGCTCACCTCTCCATCTGTCTAGCTTCCCTATTCCCGTAATCGCTGATGCCAGGTCACTTGAAAGACCATGTCCCCTCTGCAGCGGACAGTAAGAGGCCTTGCTACTCCTCCGTGATCACCCTTCACTGTCCCTGCCATCAAACGCACCTCGCTGAGGAGACATGTATCGGGACACTTACGGGCCCCAGCCAAGTGCACGGCAGGCTCATTCTGTTTATATTCCAGTTGCTTCTTCCAAGCTGGCAGATGTGCGGCTCTATCTTTGTACCTCTCACTTAAATTTTGATTCAAAATCCAGCCGTTACGAATATTGTGCTTTATCTCATCACCTCAAGTTGCCTCTTCATGTGCTTTGTGACTCTTCTGAAGATTGTTTTCTTTCAAATTTAGGGGATTTAAGTAAGAGTAACATAATACATTATGTACTTTTCCATTATCCTGGAGTTTCTTCCTCCCACCCAACCTACGCCAGCAGAACTCTGGACTTACTCAGAAACCAGATAATTAAGTGCGTTTCTGTGTGATCCAAGTCCTAGCTGTGTGCCTCCTCGCCAGCATGCGGCTCTTTGTAAGATGTGCGGCAGGGGGTACGAGGCTCCAAATTCCTTGCTTTTTTTTTTTTTTTTTTTTTTTTTAAAGATTTTATTTATTGGAGAGAGACAGGGAGAGAGAGTGAGCGGTGGGGGTGGGGAGGGACAGAGGGAGCAGCAGGCTCCCCATTGAGTAGGGAGCCCGATGTGGGGCTCGAACCCAGGACCCCGGGACCATGACCTGAGCCGAAGGCAGATGCTCAACTGACTGAGCCACCTAGGCGCCCCCAAATTCCTTGCTTTAAGAGTGACATAAATTGTATATAAAATTCCCAATGAAATAAAATTACCACAATGCATTCCAAACTTCAGCCCTGCCAATTACATGCATTGAAGGGCTAAAAGAAATTGGGTTGATCCCCAAAAAAGAATCTGACAGTGAGTCTAGCAAAAACTGTAGACAAGAGCTCCAGAGTTTCTCCTGTGTTTGCTGTTGCTACCCCCTTCAGCATCCTGTCCATCCAGGTCTGGACTATACCTTCCCTTGAGAAACTACATCTCCCTACAGCTTGTGTGGGGCTCCAGGGGCGGGCTTATGTCTGTGGACTAGTCAGAGCATTGCATCACCTCTAAAACAGGCAGACCTCCAGAACCGTAATAAATCTGCGAGGTTTTAAGCCATTGAGTTGGTGGTAGTTAATGACAGCAGCTAAAGGAAATTAACACAACCTTGAATACAGTGATTTGTTGGAGGGCGGGGCTGAAAGCCAAGCCTGGGCCCCATCAGAGCAATGAGATTCGGTTCTGGGACTCTGGATGTTTTCCCATGGGGCTGCTGAGAGGACCAGAGGGAAGCGCAAAGGTGCTGGCAGCCATCCTGTCACTATGAGGGAAAAGTCTGTCCAACATAGAAAGACCAGAAGTTGAAAGCAGCCGCAGGGTGCTGAGACTAAGCATTGAGCCCCTGGATCCAACATGGCACCTTGGACTTTTCACCTCCACCCACTGGCAGGTACAATCCCATCTGAGACTGTTCAAATGAGGTTCCTGCCACCTGCAATCAAAAGCATCATGATGTTTCAGCTGAACCACTGGTGCAGAGGTAAGGGTCACGGCAGCAGCGGGTGAGAGATCCAACCTGCTGGTGGTTGTCTCAAAAGCAGGAGCAGGATGGGCACCCTGGTGACCTGCTCAGGGGATGGCAAGGGCTACCACAATAAATGTTTGATCCGTGTCCAGAAAATCTGAGGTTCCACACTTGTCCCAGGCAAGACATGAGTAGCTTTCACAACCATTTCTTGTGGCGCAGAAAGGACGCGGTGTGGGGGCACAGGGCGGGGTGGGGTGGCGAAGGCTGCCCCTGATATAGCATGTTAGTTGGCCATAAGATGGGACACCAGCCTGGAGCCTCGAGGCTGCCTGGCACAGCAGTGACCAGTTCCTGAGGGAAGGGCACAGAGGCTCTGTCTTCAGCAGCATCAGCCCTTGGCGGAAGCAGACTGAGTTTGGGAATCTCTGTCCTACGCTTCAGGTCCTCCCTTTCAGGATTTTCTTCAGTGATGCCTCCCGCTCAGTCCTTTCCCAGCGCCCCCAGGAGCCCCCAGCCGGACCATTCACACATCCACACCCATTCCACTTATCTCCAGCATGCGTGCTCTTAGCGGGCTCCTTCCACGCCTCCCCAAGATGGGAATGTCGAGCATCCTAGCAGATTCATGGGAGAGATGCTTTTGAGCAAGTTAAGTCAACACGCCACAACACACCTGCCTGTTTCACCTACCTTGAAGTAGCCTTGACTCTTATCAGAGGAATTTTTCACAAACGGTCTCTTTCCAGAGCTCCTGACACGGTGAGTTCCTGTGTCCAACAAATGCAAGCAGTCGCTGGTTGGGACACTTGGTTCCAGCAGCTACCGAATTTTAGTTTGATCTGTTTGCAGAATAAAAACATTCACAAAAGCACTCCTCCATTCCCTCCCCCTCTGCATGAAGCCTATCCAAAGCCACTTCAAAACCCAAATGCGGCCCCTGCCAGAAAGTTCTACCTGATTTGCATTTTAAAGGAAATACCTTCTGGCCCTCTCATAGCCGCTGACAGCCCCTACAGACTTGTAGTAAAACAGAACGGTAACACTCACTCACGGGCTTTGAAGCCAAACAGACCTGGATGGAAAGCATGACCACCCACCCTTGCTAGTTGTGTGACCTTGGCCAAGTCACCTCACCTCTCTGAGCCTTACAAGTTTTTAAATGTATTTTAAATTTAAAATTACATTTTAAAATTAAAATACATCTTAAATGGGGATAATGGGAGTTACTACCTAGTAGGGTTGCTGTATGATTAAATGAGAAAACACAGGCATAGTATTGACTGTAGGGCCTGACACAGTCAGTAAGCATTGGATAATTGAATAAACATTGAATAATGTTACCCAGCTATAGTAGTGGTTGTGGTTATAACTGTACACATACTTTTCTCTCCTGATCAGAAGTCTTGCGGGGGGGGCGGGTAGGAAGGGGTGTTTTTTATCTACTGCCAAAATAGCATGTGTCACAAACGACCCCCAACCCACAGCAACAGTGAATGAGGGCATTTGTTGGCTGAGCAGCTCTGAGATCTTGCTGGGCTCGCTGGCCATCAGCTGGCCATCAGCTGGCTGCCGGGGGGGATCCGGGCTGACTTTGGGTGGGACCAAGAAATGACTCAGCTCTGCTCCATTTCTCATCCTGCAGCAGGTCAGCCCAGTGGGGTGAGAACACCCAGCACAGAGACCTCTCTCAGGACTCTGTCCGCACCGCATCTGAGAACACCCCTTTTGGCCAAAGCAACTCCTACAGTCAAGCTCTTGGGCCTTGCGGGGGGAGGGGGTGGCGCAGCAACGTTACAGCATCGAGGGCATGATCAGGGAGCAGTAAAGAACCGGGCCCATTAACACCTGCCCCAGGCCGGGGCTGAAATCCTACAACATGCATGAAATGGCGCCTTGACCATGAGGATTCTATAATCCTTGGCTGACCTGAACAGGAATTGGGGCCCCAAAGTTAAGTGGCAAAACGTCAGAATCTGCAGCCATCGGAAACGGGAATTTGCAGGGTGTAGGTGGTTCGTTATCATTGAGGTCTGCGGGGGCTTTCCTCACGCAGCTCACTTCGTTCCCTTACATGGCAATACTCAAGTTTTTGTTCCCAGGGTCAGAGAAAAAAATCTGTTGCGTTTGCCTTCATTCCGTGGTGTGTCCCTCCCCACTCCTCCCCACCTTGGTCTCCCTCACACCTGAGGACCATCCCGTCTCGAGGGAGAAGAACAGACACCAAGTGCGAGAGAGAAGTGAAAACACATGTTGGGAAGTAGGGATGATGGTCGGGGATCTGGGAAGGGCAGGACAGAATCCTGCTTGGGTTTCCCCGATTCCAGAACTTTCCAGAAGTTAGAACAAGGAAGGGATTCCTCAAAAACGTCCCGGGTTGTAACTCTGATGCATTTCCTTCTGAAAGACATTTCATAATCCGGGTTTTTAATGAGCTCCACATTTTCCCGTGGAGGCAAGATTTCTTTCTGGAAAACAAGAGAAGCCCCTTCACAGGACACCAGTTAAACAAAAGAGCGGTGCTGTGAGGGTCTGGAATTCATAACTCAAGTTCGGAAATGCACGGAGGGCGGGGTTTGACCCGAGACCTTCCCAGAGCCAGAGAGCAGCCAGCTCTCGGTCCGAATGCCACGGTGCATAGGGAAGAAGGAAATCATGGGGCTTTTTTAACCTTAGGTTTCAACTCTTCAGGTTTCTAGGGAGGTCAGCTGGTAGCACAGAAAGAACACGTTTAAAAGGGTTCTCAGCTTGTTCCTTTATTCACTCAACAACTTTCTGTTCAGGAGGAACCAGACTCTCACCCCAGACGCCGCTGCTGGCACCGTGAGCGAGGGGCATGCCTCTGCGATGCCCACACGCTACTGGCGGGCAAGACAATAAGCAGTAAAGACACAAATAATTAACTCGTGTGACGGGGGGTTGGGACAAGCGCCATGAGGAAAAGCGCACAAAGGGAGAGCTAGAGAGTGACAGGGCAGGGCGAGGGGCCCCATTTTGAACGGGGTGCAGAGGGAGGCTAGCCGAGGCCCCAGGAGGAGTGTCTCCAGACAGAGGGAACCACGTGCGCAATGAACATGGCACGGCCCAGGGACAGCGACAAGGCCAGCCTATTGGTTACTCTTCCCAGAGTCCTCTGACCCCCCTTAGACCCCAGACCTGGCCTCTCGGGCTGGGAAGACCGGGGACTGATCCTTTACAGTGTTCTTCAGAATTGTGACAAAATGCCTATATCTGGGATGATCCAGTGAGTGCCTGACCCCCACGACCATGACGTTGCTGGACGGCATTGACCAAGTCTCCCTGCCTGCTGCTGTGACCGCAGTACCTGACAATTAGTAGATGCTCCACGGGCATACTCGTGCCTTCCCTCTGTTCTCTCATTTAAATCTCACAACACCCCTACCCAGTGAGTTACCTCATTATCTCCATTGCACAGATGAGACCCATGGAGGGGAAATGATTTGCCAAAGTTCACAAAGCTGGGGTGAGGAAGTTCAGAACTTTAATTCTAGCCTGTTGGACTCTCATTTGTTCAGGAAGGAGCCAGTGATGTGCCTGGCAATATTTGCCTTGGCTTCTGGAAAGAAGAGCGATCATTCCCCACTGTGGAGACTAAGGTTGAAGGCAATGCCATGGAAGACAGAATGGAGAGAGACTGAGAGAATCAGGTCCACAGTGACATTATCTGAGGTGCTGGATCAAGCCCCACCTGAATGAGACTTGCATCTAGACAGCCAAGTCTTTATGTTCCAAAGCAGCACCAGTCTGTGTCTTTCACTAACAACATCAACATTTTCTAATTGGTCATCACTATCACTCCTGGGTCATTGTTTCACAAAAGAAATCAAGATATAAATATGTACACATTTTGCCAGAGCTGGTTACACTTCATTTTTTCTAGAAAGGTCATTACTGCTTGTATCCCATCCCATATTCCCCAACCTTAGCAGCCCAAAGTTCCCCAGGGTAGAGCAGCTGTATTCACTTCCTGCTGTGGCCGCCACAGCCCCAGAAGGAATGAGATGCCAAGAGATGCTTATAATAGGAAAATTCTGAGTTTGTTGGCCTTTTTCATAAATGTATGAGAAGTGGTCAATTCATGCCAAATGCTCAAACCAGGTACTGTCTTGCTATAGTAGTGAAGCCCACAAGATTGAGACCATCCATCACCAGCAACCAGGGAGCCGTGTGCTGGGTACCTGGGGATATGCAGAAATGCAACAACAGTATTTGCCCTTTAGAAGCCTGACACTTGCCGAGGAGATGAAGGAAGGGGCAGGAAACCGCTGGAGCACAAAGCCAGGGAGGAACGATGAAGGGCTGGGGATGTGGCCGTCTGTAGGGCGACGGGCATTCACAAGGGGCGAGGCCAAGTCTGCGCACAGCCCATGGACCGTGCAGCAGACGCATCACACACATCCTCGGGCCAGAGCCCTGCTCTCCTCCACCACTACTCCCTTAGTATCTTTTACCCCAAACCACTTCTCCTCAAAATTCTTTAGAAAGAGATGCTGTCAGTTCCACAAATGGAAACCAGTTTCACATGCGGTAAAGAGAAAGTCACTATAAATTTAAGTAAAGGAAAGTGAAAAACTTCCTCTTCAAACATCTAACCAGATACGATTGTGTGCCAAAGGCTCTCACAGCTCTTGGCTCTCCCTCTCTTTATGCAAAAGAAAAAAAAAAGTGAGTCATCATTAAGGAGGCCTTCAAGATATGTGGCCTGCAGAGAGACTGTCCTGGAGGCAAACAGGATCACAGGATGGAGGCAGGACTAGGGCGTGGCCTTATCCTGATGGGATTAGTGTCAGTGACCCAGTCCCAGCTCCTGGCCCCACGCCACCTCACCTGGATGGTCTCCGGTGCCGCCCCGGAGTGCGCCCATGGGGGAGCTGTGCGCAAGGCCACCTGCCTCCCAGCTCAGGTTCCGCTCAGGTGCCGCTCACACACTGGTTGTGGGCACCCTACTCAGCTCTCCAAACCTCTGTCCTCCTTGGAAAAACGGTGACAGCAGGGAGACCCTGCTGGCTCGCAGGGCTGCTGGGAGGATTCTAAGTGAGCCACATATGCAGTGATACACACATCTTAACTCAACAGCTCTACCCTGGTGGTATTTTTGCTGCAGTGTTGCCGATGACGACAGTGACCTTGGAGCCCCTCGAGTGGAGGGGCCCCAGCTTGCTTATCCTTTAGCAGGGGAGACAGTATGAGCCCCAATGAAAGTAGGGTGACGCTGTGACAATGGTGGCACAGCAGAGCTCAAGGTGTTGGGAGGGGCTGTCCACCCATGCCTGGGAATCAGAGAAGGTCCCTGGTGCTGGTGAGGGGAGAGCAGGGAGGAGGGAATGCATGCAGTGAGCAGGTCGGGGCAGCCAATGCGAGGGCAGCGGCAAGCACCGGCCAGCCCGGTCTCACCCTCAGTTCTGGGGATTTCCACCCAGCCTTCCTCTGGGCAAAGGCTGGAGGGCCTCCCCGAGCAGGCTGCTCAGCAGTGAGGGTGTGGCCGGGCTGGTCTGCGGGCTGTTCATTCCAAAGGGCTGCCCGGGAGAGGTGCTCCCTCCACCTTCCATTCCGCCCACCCAGTAAAACTTGCTTCTCCCTAACACGGGCTCCTCACTACCGCAAAGCGACAGAACCTGAGGTCAGGGACTCCCAGACACGGACCATAAAACAAGCCCTGAGTCACTCCTTTTGCCAAGTGTAGGAATTACGGATAATGTAAAAACTCTGATGTATCGTGTCTGCTTCAAGGAGGCTTGGGGCCACCGCAGGAGACAGTCTGGGGACAACTCCAGAAGACAGTCTAGCTCAAAACCAAGACTTCTACTTTGGGTCCCCAAATGCAATTTGGAGCAGCTTTCCACCACAAAACTAACTGTGATGCAGACACGGGAGGGATACAGTTTACCTCCACAGGCCAGATATGAACCCGGGTGTATGGTGTCTACAGAATTCTACAGAGATGACTTGTCACGATTAAAAGCTATCATTTATTGTCTCTGCTGTGTGCAGGCACCACACAAAGCTCTTTCCGTACCTCATCTCATTAATTGTCCTGTCAGCCATGGAATAGGTATCCTTATGATCCCTTTTCACCATCTGGGAAACTGAGGCACAGAGAGATTAAAGTAACCGACCTTCGGGCCTAAAGCTCAAAACGAATGGAAGTCCTGGGCCAGAACTGAGGTCTGACATCACGTCCAGGTTCCCCATCATTCTCATGCTTCCTTGTCTGTGGTAGCACAGCCTTGCCCTAGCGTGTCCTCTGTGATAGAAGGGAGGGGGCCTTGAAGATGAGACCGTGAGGTCCATGTCGTCATCATCTTCATATCCTGAGCCTCTCTCAGCACCTGGCTGGTGCTGGCATCCGACTAAAACTCTTCAAATGAGATTGCTGTACCGAGCTGACACCCACTGACATGGGAGCCAGGGATGGCTAGTTTGAGAACGCCTTCTAATATTGAGGGTTTATGTTCAAGGGAAGTGGACCCAGCCCCCTCTCTAGAGGAGAAGGCAGGAATCCCCTGGCCATGGGGACCTGTGTGCCTGTGCAAGTCAGGAGCTGACTTGCCATGTTCACCGTCTTGGGGGCAGAGGCTGAGAACATGCCTGGTGGGATCAACAGGACCCTCTGGCGAGACCACCAGACCTTCTGAGGGATTTCCACCTGCCACATCCTCCTCAATTCCCCTATTTGCTCAGAAGCGAGGCAGGCCATCCAGGGGGCAGCTGAAAGACTGGGAGTCAATGGGGAAAGCCGATGCCCCTGGTTTCTAAGTAAGCCCGAGGGTCCCTCAACCATTTCCCCAGACTGGGGTCTCTCCAGGAGACAGAAGGTGGGTGAGTCACAACTTCAGATAACTTAAAAGGCATGCACATGTTTTTGCAAACAGCCATGTTATTATCTGCTGGGGTTAGTGGGCCTGTTGGTTCATCTAACACTCACGTGTGTGTTTAACACAGGTGCCTAACAGTAGTCCACCCACTTTGGAGCTACCCTGCCTGGGAGAGAATGTTCCTTGATCACTGTGGGCTTATTAAGCAAGATGCTCTGGACTGGAAAGAAAGGAAAACATCAAAGGGAAGGGCAGAGGCCAGGATGGGGCAAGGAGCAGACCCAGGAAGCATGGGCTCACCGGGCCCAGCCATTGGCATCCAGGCGATAGTGGGTGACAGAGGCACAAGACAGCCAGAGACCAAGCAAGATGGAAACCCCAGAGCCCTGAAAAAGAGTCTCTTGCCAGAAGAAGAACAGAAAAGTGAAGGGCAGAGGTCTTGCCAGGGCCCAGGGTCTCACGAGGTGCCCTATGAGCACTATTGTAGGCTGTTGGTGGCCTGGAGCCCCCCATTTTCTCTTCTGTTCACAAGGTGAGAAAATATGAGGTCTACAAGACCAGGGGCCTTCTCTGCCTTTTATCCATCCACCCATCCATCCATCCATTCAACAAACCTACTAGAGACCATGCAGGACATGGGGACCGTCTTTGGCACTAAGGTACAAAGTCCCAGCGCTCAAGACACTTACAGTTCTGTTGGGGGAAGACAAGGAACAAAGAGACCAGCAGCACGGAAGAACAAAACTGGACCCTGGAATAAACTGGGGGGGACTGTAAGGCAATACTGAGTAGCTAGGGAGGTCATTCACATCAGTGCTGGCAAAGGCCACTCTTGGTAGCTAGCAGATTTTGGAGTGGACCCCCAGATGCGGGCGGGGGGGAGGCAGATATTTACAGATCTGGGGGAAGGGTGTTCCAGGAAGGAAAAGAGCCAGCGCAAAGCTCCCAGAGGGGTGGAATCGAGCTTGGCATTTGACTAACAGGAGGAGGGACAGGAGGAGGAAGGAGAGCACACTAGGTTTCCGCAGCTGCTATAACCAACTGCCACACAATTAGTGGCATCAAACAACAGGAATCTATTCTCTCACAGAAGTCTGACGTGACGCCTGGAAAGCTCTGAGGGAGGCTCCTTCTGCTGCCCCCAGATTGTGACAGCTCCAGGAAGGGGCAGTGCAGCTCCCATTGGCTCAGCCCTCGCTCTGTCCTTCTCTTCCCCATCCGCTCTTCCTCTTAAAAGGACACGTGGGGGGCGCCTGGGTGGCTCAGGGGGTTAAGCCTCTGCCTTTGGCTCAGGTCACGATCTCAGGGTCCTGGGATCGGGCCCCGCATCGGGCTCTCTGCTCAGCGGGGAGTCTGCTTCACCCCCCCACCTCTGCCTGCCTCTCTGCCTACTTGTGATCTCTGTCTCTCTGTCAAATAAATAAATAAAATATTTAAAAAAAAAAAAAGGACATGTGGTGTGGGATTTAGGGCCCATCCTAATCCAGAATGATCTCCTCCCTTCTTAAATATATCTGCAAAGATCCTTTTTCCAAATAAGGTCACATCCACAGGTTTGAGGTGGACCTATGTTTAGGGGATGGTTACCATGGAATCGACTGCAGTCTGACCCCCGGCTCCCCAAATGCACATCCATCCTATATGCAAAGCACACTCACCCCAACCCAAATCCCCCAAAGTCTCAGCCCATTACAGCATCAACGCTATGTTCAAACCCCATAAATAAAGTCCCCGATCTCACGATCTACATCATCTAAATCAGGGATGGGTGAGACACTGGGTGTGATCCATCCTGGGGCAAAATTACTTTCCACCTGCAGATGGTGCCCCCAGGAAACCGGCTACCCACTCCCTGAATATAATTGTGGGACAGGAACGATGTGGACATCGCCATTTCACAAGGGAGACATGGTGAGAAGTACGGGGTCGCTGACTCCATGCAGGTTAGAAACCCACCAGTGTCAATACCATTAGATTTCAAGGCCTAAAAGTTACCCTCTGGGGATCTGGGCTCTGCCCCTCAACCCCTGGCCCTCTAGGGGCATGTAGAGAATGTAGAGAATGATCAAGCAGGCAGATCAGTTGGGAGGCTTGTGTAGACCAAACTGGGCAAGCTGGTGCTTTAATGGGGATCATGGTTCAGTAATAAAGAATGGCGATCAGATCCAGAAAATGTTTTGGGGGCAGAGCCAACTGGATTTTGTGATACAGGAACACTCCCCCCCATCTGTGGAGGATGTGTTCCAACACCCCCGCTGGATGCCTGAAACCTCGGATACCACCAAATCCTACCCACGCTTTTTACCATACATACCTACCTCCAATGAAGTGTAGCTTATAAACCAGGCATGGTAAGAGACAAACGAATGGCGTCAGTAAGGAAATGGACCAATAACACCACACGGGAACGGCAGTTATGGACCTGTGACCTCCATCTCTCTTTCTCTCTCTCTCATCATCCTCCTGTGCTGTTGTCCCTTCTTCTTACGAGGATGTGAGAGGAAGACCTGCCTCCATGATGAGCCTGTGACACAGCACAAGCCTGCCACCGCACGGGGGGTTGCCCACAGGTCACTGGCCCCATGACAAGCGAGACATCGGACAGGGAATCTGCTGCTCTGGACTGGAGAGGGAGGCAGAAGCATGGTGGAGAGATCACAAAACACCTTTCAGGATTTGGGCTTAAAACTCAGTCCTAGGGTACAGGGGTGGGAGTGCTGGGGGTGCAAGGAGTTTGGTCTGAGTGAAGGGGACGCCATATGCCCAGTTCGCAGCAGGATCTGGAGGGTGGACCGCCCCTGGGCCCTCAGACTAGAAGGCCTTTTTTTTTTTTAAGATTTTATTTATTTATTCAACAGACAAAGATCACAAGTAGGCAGAGAGGCAGGCAGAGAGAGGAGGAAGCAGGCTCCCTGCAGAGCAGAGAGCCTGATGTGGGGCTCGATCCTAGGAGTCTGGAATCGTGACCTGAGCCGAAAGCAGAGGCTTTAACCCACTGAGCCACCCAGGCGCCCCTAGAAGGCCTTTTCTTGAGGCTCAACCACGTCCTCTCTTATTCCACCCATCAACTCGGCTTCAAACTCAAAGCAGGTTTCCCAGACAAGAGTCCTGGGGATGAAAGAGAGAAAAGTTCTTCTTGAAGGCTTGAGGTAACCCCGAGTCCTGGGAGGGCCTCCTTCCAGCTCTGCCCGCTCCCACCCTCTGGGGGAGGCGCTGCAATGGCTGGGCTGCTATGCCTGCCTCCGAACAGCCCCACACCCACAGTCCCAGGCATTGTCTCCATGACCCCTCCTTCTCACCAGCACCATTTCTCAACAATACCTTGGTTTTAACAGCTCAGAACAATCCTGGAGTCTGTTAACATCCCAGCTTTGGGGGTGCCTGGGTGGCTCAGTGGGTTAAGCCTCTGCCTTCTGCTCAGGTCATGATCTCGGGGTCCTGGGATCAAGCCCGGCATCGGGCTCTCTGCTCAGCAAAGAGCCTGCTTCCCCCTCTCTCTGCCTACCTCTCTGCCTGCTTGTGATCTCTGTCTCTCTCTCTGCCAAATAAATAAATAAAAATCTGTAAAAACAAAAACAACAAAAAATACATCCCAGCTCTGAACTGGTTGAAGATAAATGAAAATGACAGATGAAAAACCTTTGGAAAAACAGATTAACAAGAAAAGTATAAACAGTACACATTCTTCACACTTCCAGGCGGCCAGGGGGAGGATCTGAGCTGCTGTCTTCCCTGCACACAGAACAGCCAGGAGACGCTGGGATCTAACATAGTTTGGTTCTCGCTTTCATTCCCCCATGTTCATCCCCAGTGTTCCTTATTAGGGATGTCTCATAGTATAAGTGATCTCAGGAGTGTCCGAAAGCAGGACCTTGATAAGATAAACTTCCCACTTCCTGGACACCTGCTGGGTGCCAAATACTGACATGCAGAATCTATAATACACAGCAGTATGGAATGTCACTTTATCGCCATTTTACAGATGAGCAAACTGAGGGTCAGAAAGGCTCAGAGACTTAACCACAGTCTTGCAAGAGGGATGGTTGGTTCTGGGGATTTGAACTTGGGAGTTGTCCACAGAGGGGTTGTATTTATAGCTTTGGGGATAAGCTCACCTTGGAAATAAATGTGGATCGAGAAGGCACCTGGAGACTGAGATGTGAGGTGATCCAGAGCTTAGAGCTGGAAAGAGGAAGGAGATTCAGAAGAAGAGACTGAAAACAGAGCCCAACTATGATCCCCACCACGCCACAGAACCCCACTGATAATGGGGGGAGGGTCCAGAGACCAATGGTCGCTCCCATATTCCCAACACCATTTATCCCCTGGCTCACCTGTCTGCTCAACATTTGAGAAGTAAGCGGTAGGCAGGGCACCGCCAAGGAGCGTACGGGCTAGAGAAGAAGGCTGGCTGTACCAGGCCATTAGGGTACTGAAAAGCCGGCCTTCAACATGACCAAGAGCAGCCAGTTTCAAATAGGGATCAAGTAGACCCACCCACCACGTCACTGAGGTATATCCACACCTGATACACAGGTCAGAGAATCCCAATAAATAAAACAAGAGGCCACCAGGCAACACCAAGACACAAAACAGTAAGAAAATCTGGGCACTGTTCTGGAGAAGTTTCTAATCTAGTGGAAGAGCTAAATAAGAACCAAAACCGCTTAGAAGCTGTGAAAACAAGGCAAATTCAAATCATACATAAATATGGTAAAAGTTACTAACTACAAGCCCAGGGGAAATAACCTCCAATATATACGCAAATGATTTTTGGCAAGGGCGCTGAGACCATGTCACGAGCAAAAGAGCGTTTTCAACAATGCTGGAAAACTGGGTGCAAGGGAATACAGCTGGAATGTCTCTGTAACACCACGTACACAAACGAACTCAAGACGGCCCAAAGACCCAACAGGGAAGAGCTAAAACCGTGAAATTCTTAGAAGAAAATATGAGGGAAAAGTTTCATAGCATTGGGTTTGGCAATGACCTCTTGGATAGGACACCAAAGGCTCAGGCAACAAAGAAAAAGCAGACAATGTGGACTTCACCACAATAAAAAACCATTTGTGCGTCAGAGGACATCACCAGCAGAATGCAAAGGCAACACACAGAACACACAACACAGAAACAAGGGAGGAAAGATCCACAAGTCCCACATCTCTGATAAGAGACAAATATCCAAAACGTGCAGAGAATCCTCAACTCAACAACAAAAAAGCACACAGATTCAAAAAGAGGCAAAGGACTCGAAGAGATGTTTCTGCAAAGAAAATATACACACGGTCAACAGGTGCACGCCAAGACGCTCAACGTCACAAATCATTAGGGATAGACAAACCGAACTCACGGAGTTATCAATTCATGCCCATCAGGATGGTTACCATCCGAAAAACCAGGAAATGAGGATTGGAAGTCGGGAGCACACAGATATTTGCACGTCCACGTTCACCGCGACACTCTTCACAAGAGAAGAGCCAAGCGATGGAAGCAGCTCTCACATTCACGGACGGCTGAACGGATAAACGAAATGTGGTCTACACAGACAAAGGAAGATTTCTCATCCTGAAGGGGGGGCGGGGGTCCTCACCTCTTTGCAACAGGATGAACTCTGGGGACATTGCTCTGAGGGAAACAAGCCGCTCACATAAGGGCAAATACCATACGATTCTATTCTCATGAATACCTTGGAGTTGTCAAATTCCTGGAGACAAGAGTGGAATGGTGGGTGCTTTGTGGGGTGGGGCGGGGGGAGTTGGAGGTCGGGATGCCGGGGTGGGGAGAGTTAGTGTTTAAAAGGGACAGAGCTTCAGTTTTGCAAGAGGAAGCAGTTCCAGAGATGGGTGGTGGGCATGTTCACGCAGCGGTGTCGATGTGCTTAATGCCACTGACCTGGATGTTTAAAAATGACAGATTTGGGGCGCCCGGGGGGCTCAGTGGGTTAAAGCCTCTGCTTTCAGCTCAGGTCATGATCCCAGGGTCCTGGGATCGAGCCCCACATCGGGCTCTCTGCTCCGTGGAGAGCCTGCTTCCTCCTCTCTCTCCCTGCCTGCCTCTCTTGCCTACTTGTAATCTCTGTCTGTCAAATAAATAAATAAAATCTTTAAAAAAAAATGACAGATTTTATGTTCAGCCATGTTCACCAGTTTAAAGAAATAAGGTTTTTTTAAAGGAGGAGGAAAAAAGCTCCCTTCCCTCCCCAAAACAAGTTCCTGCTGTCTGTAGTGACCAGTGAGGTGTGCGAATCCTTTAGTCTAGACCAGAAGGGCCGAGAGGGAACTCCTGGGAGTCTCTGAACAAAGGAGTTAAGGCCCATCATTTCTCTTCTCCCAGTCCCTCTACAAAGCTTAGCCGGTCTACAATGACCTGCCCAAAGTCTTTCTCCCGCCCACTCTTGAAAGGGCGGTGAAGCCTAGCGTGGGACCCGGGAGGGGCCCCGAAACGAGATCCATGGCCTGCCGCCACTGTGATCTGGCCACGAGGTGCCCAGCGCAGGGTGGGACCCTTGGAAGGTGATTGTAACCCTTGTGTGATGGATGGGCCCGTCTGGTTGCAGTTTCTTCCGAGGCCCCTTCAGGAAGGTCAGAGTTAGGGGCTTCAAGAGAATGAAGGCTTTGCAGGAAAGAGATGCTCTGAATCCCTTACAACAAATCCTACGAGAAAGGACTGGGAAGGGCGGTCAGGCGACAATAACATGGGCAGGCATGGACTCCAGTGCGGCCGCAGGCTGCATTCGGATCCAGGACCAGACAGCTAGCATTGGTGCTCCAGAAATGGGGTCAGAGGCCCAGACGTCTGAACGCCAAAAGTTTTTCTGTAGAGTAAGCTCTTCCTTCCTCTGGGCAGAGCATGGAAAGCCTGGATCATGGCTGGGTGAAGCTCAGAGGCTGCTTCCTGGGGAGGAGGGGTCTCTCCGCACTGGGACGAGGGGGAGCGCTCCGGTTGCTCCCCCGTCTTGAGAAGATAAGCGTCTGTGCCAGTTTGTGATGGAGACTCTCCCCTTTGTGTCTGGGATCACCCGAGCTACAATCTGCAACTTTGCCTGGCCTTTGAACAGGATCAGGCTCTTTGGACCAGTTTCCTTGCCGAGGGGAGTTTTGATGTCAGATCCCAATAGTCAGAAAAATGAAGGCTTCCATTCAGCCTGGGCTTTGTTTGGAAAGAAATGCATTATTTAATGACATTTTGGAAAATATTTCAAATTAAAGGATTCTTGTGTTGTTCAGACAGAATAAAGAGTAAATTACCCTATAAGGGTTGTCAGTGACAGGAAACAAGATTATTTGCTTGCGCAGGGTTTTTTTGTTGTTTGCCTTCAATATTTATTCTGTATCAGTCTCTTAGATTTTCTTTAAAAAATCGGTTTTTAGATCCGTTGTTTACACGGCTTCATCCAGGCAGGACCTTGGGATCATCCATCGATTTGATCAAATCAGTTTAAAAACCTAGCATATTTTATTGGACAATTGGTCTTGCTTGGTTTTTTGTTTTCCTGCATTGGCTAATTAAATTGATTTGATTCAACCTTCTTCTGTGTCACTGAGGGATATACGATTGTCTCCTCTTACTGCCTGACACAGCCTCATGACCACCATGACCACTGCCGTCCTCCTGCCCCAAAGTCTGCGTGTTTGGGGAGCGAGAGCGGTAGGGGGATCCCTGGAAACTTGTTTCAGGAGATTAAGGGGGAAAAAATCAATCAGCAAAGCAGGGGTCCTGAAATTAAAGGCAAAACTGAGGCAGCTCGCCATCCGCTATAAGATGCCTTGAATTGGGTGCACCTGGGTGGCTCAGTGGGTTAAAGCCTCTGCCTTCGGCTCAGGTCATGATCTCAGAGTCCTGGGACTGAGCCCCACATCGGGCTCTCTGCTCAGCAGGGAACCTTCTTACCTCCCATCTCTCTCTCTGCCTGCCTCTCTGCCTACTTGTGATCTCTGTCAAATGAATAAAACATCTTTAAAAAAGATTCCTTGAATTGGTTTTTGCCGTGGGTGCATTTCCACAACAGAGTTAGGAGGTCTGACACTTTTTCTGGGAAACATTGTGGGGAGAGGTCCACTGATGGCGGCCTCTTACCTCTGATGAGGTCTCCCAGACTCCCGGCCTTTGTTCTGCATCACAATAGAGTCATGAATAAGATTTCAAGGTTTCGAAGGAGCCCGTTAGAAGGAGCCCGAGTCACCCAGGGAAGCAGGCCATGGATGGGTCTCTGGAGAAAATATTTTTACATAAACCAAACGGGAGGCTAGAGGTTGTCTAAATAAGCTTTGGAAAAGAAAAATTCTGAAATAAGCTGAGACCAATTCTGCGGTACAATGGATGTTCAAAGCTGTCCAGATCCAACAGAGGAGAAGATGGCAAAGTCAGGGCGCCCGAGGTCAGCAGCTGGGGGGCCATGGGGCTGGCCCACAAGGCCCGGTCCCCTCAGGCTGATGCGCACCGAAGCCTCACCTTACAAGACCATTCCAGAGATTTTTCACACCTGCAAACCAAAGGAAAAAGAAACATGCATTCTAGTGACAGAACCCGATTAATTACAGGCTCTGCTATAAACATTCAGCTGCGTAACTTTGACAGAAAGCAAATTTGTCATCTCGAGGGGAATCTGACATTGTAAATAAATAAACGTGATTAGGATAAGCAAACTTCTACCCACTTGAAACCCCTTCATTATGAAGAGAGAGAAAGACAGAGACAGGGTGTAAATTTGAGCAAGACAGGTTCAGCAAGAAATTAAATGAGTCCCCAACAGACCAGTGGGTGAGCAGTGGTGACAAGCTGCCTCGGGCAAGCGACACCGATTTATCTCCCAGAACCTTCCTGAATGTAAATGGCTTAGGTGGGCTTCAGCACCTGCATTTGGAGATGGCCTTGTGCAACATTAACGCCCCCCCCCCAAGATGTTTTTTTGTGCAGGCTTGTCCGTCCGCACCGTGCTGAGAGGGTATCCGGTGAGTTCTGGGCATTTATAAATCCTAAGGGACAAAGCAGAGGAGAGCTAAGCTAGCATCTCCCCCTCTCCCTCAAAAAAAAAAAACAACAACAAAAAAAAACTTGTCTTCCTCAGTATCCATTTTTCACTCATGATCTCAAAATTGCCCTGAGTTCTTTAACAATTAGGCCAATATGATTCAAGTGTTCTGACAGTTGCAAAGAACAAAAGGCAAATCACACCCAAGCCCATCACTGCTTCTTCCTCAACCCAAAACTTAAAAACCCATTTGGGTTCAGCTGGACATTTACTGCAACTAGAGAACCCAAGAAAACCAGTGCTGGGGTATTTTTGGATATGCCTCCTAAAGCCATCCAGCTTGCAGACTTGAAACAAAGTTGCTGAACCATCTCCCACAAGATTTTGCAACAGGGAGGCGTAGACAGATTGAGTTCTGCAGAGTCCCACTCACCAGGTTGTGACTTGGCTGAACGCTTGTCATTTAAAAATTGCCTGTTTTCTGGTGAAAGATGGAGACTGTCACTCCTTGTGTGTGGCTGGCCACTCGAGGCAAGGAACTTGCACAGCACAGTGTTCTGTCCAGAGATGACCCTGACGTCTGTGTCCCCAGCACGTGGGGCAAAGCGACAGACAGATGAAGTCCTTCCAGCCTATAACTCAAGACCCTCACATCTGTGTTGCATTTCCTGTTTAAAAATACCTGTAATGTGTTTTGTATCTTTGAGTCTCACAGTATTCTAAGATGGGGCTTTTGGAGGACTGGATCTTTTTCGTCTTCCTGTCTTCGTGTGCCCAAGGCTGATCGGCTAAACTCAGGGTGAACGTGAGGAGAAAGGCCAGCCAACTGCTGTGGTTCCCTTTTATGTACAAGGAGGCCAACAGCAGACCACTTTGAAGGGATTCTTCGGAGGTTACATGGGAAGTTCATAGAAGAGCCACCACAAGTGTTCCTTTTGGCCACGAGGTTCTCCTGGGAGCTATTCAGAAAGAATCTCCCCCTTCTCGCCACAGCTCACTGTCCCCACTACATGCTGAGCTGTGGCTCTGTGAGCCTCTGCCCCTTTGTCTGTCGGGCTTTTCATCCCAGGCCGGAGGTGGCTCTGCTGGTTTCCCACAGGCCCCAGCTGCCGGCAGGCATAGCCCTAATTCAGAAGCAGTGGAAAAAAGCAAAGTGAACAAAGCATTATGGATTAGGGGTGGAGGTCCCTGTCTGCCCCCCAGACTTGGGGCTCCAGGGGGGCAGGAATCAGGGCTGATTCACCTTTATGTGCAACAGACACACATTCTGACAAAGGGAAAATCCTCAATAACCACTTGCTCAGTTCATCCACGGGTCTAGTCGTCATGCACCTGCCATGGCCTGGGATTCTCCTAAGCTTCCTGCAGACGTATCATCAAACCCTTAGAATGACCCTGGGTGACCAAGGTAAATGATGGTGTGCAGGGTACTTCAGCTCTGTGGTCTTCTTCCCTCAACCACCACTGCAGTCGAATCACGAGGAAAAACATCAGATGAACCCAAACAGAGGAACCTTCAGAAAGCACCTGGCCAATCCTCCACCAACTGCCAAGGTCATCAAAACCAAGGGTAGTTAGAGAAACTGGCATGACCCAGAGGAACCTAGGAAGGCATGGCAACCAAATGTCAAGTGGTGTCTGGGTCATGGGGACCTGCAAAGGACACTGGGAGAAAAATGCCGAGATCAGAGTGAACCATGGAGTTTAGTTACTAGTAACACACCAGCATGGGCAGTGTTGTCCTAGGTGCGTCATGGAAATGTTAAGATGTTAAAAATCGGGAAAACTGGGTGAAAGCTTTACAGGAATTTTTGTACTCACTCTGCTTTTCTGTAAGTCTAAAACAATTTTAAAATTTAAAAAATTACTTAAATTAGAAAACTGGCTAAAAAATCTAACCCTTGACTGTAGGCACTATTAATTGCCCCAGTTGGATGGGCAAGGGTATTTGTCTAGAGCGGTTACAAATCATTGTCTCCTAACCTGATTACCATTCTTGCAACTTCTCAGACCCTGCTCTCGGCTCCTGTTTATACCACAGCAACCCTCCAACGGCTCCTGAGAATTAGATCATGGGAGGGGATCTCAAAGGGATAATTTCTCTGCTTGGACGCATGAGCAACCCGACTCACTCTGAGGGGAAGCCAGTGAAGGCTTCTGCACAGTCTGGGTGCTGGGGGCTCGCGCAATAATTGGATCGTTCGAGCACTCCCAAGGAAAAACCCTGCAGGACTGATTTAGAGGGAAGCTCTGAGACCTCCTCAGAAACTCTGTAAGTCTTAGATGTGTGAGTGGTTGAAAAATAGTTCCAATTCAGCAGGGCCCGGGCAGCAGGAAATCATCTGGAGTAACCTCTAACACCAGCAAGATACCAAACTTTCTGCCTCTCTCCAGAGTCAAAGGCCCACAGCTGCTTCCAATCAGGAAAAGCAAACTTTCCATCTTGGAGCACCACGCTCTTGCACATTCCCATTGCCGGCGCCTCAAAGCCCTGCTCCCTCACTACAGTGCAAGGAAGGAAACACGCACCCTTTCAAGATCCAAACCCAGCGTTCCCTTTCTCCCTCTCTCCTCGAGAGCACCAGCTGCTTTGCTGAGTTCCAGTGGCCTCCAGCAATCTCCACAGGGATTTCCCGGAAGGCACTCTTTCTTCCAGGCTTTTCCATCTACCTCTGGATTTCCAACAACACGCAGGCATGTAGACTGCAACGGAGCCTGCTGGTTCCACCCTCCCAGCCCCCACAGTCCCTTCCTCCCAGATGACCACGGGCAGTGCTTTGTCCCCAAACATTAGCTCTTGTCCTCGAGCTTCTAAAAGATGTCCCCACCTCCCTCATCCAGGCCTGGCTTCATCACGGTTGCAGTGAATGGCTGGCTCCAGAAGGGAACACAAACCCAGTGGGCTTGACCTAAATTGTGTCTCCAGCAACTGAGAGTCCTGAGTGCTCTCCGTCATGGAGAAGTGCTCCTAGGTGATGCTCCAGGTGGCTTGCACGGCTTCTGGCCAGCACCCCTTTCCCCCTCTCCGCACCCATGTTGGCCAGTTAGTTATAGGACTACATTACTTGTGGTGCCACCTGCCCCCTGAGAAAGTCACCATCAACTATCTGAGCAATAATCCTCTATTTTCTTCTATACTCAACTTAAAGACAGTGCTGCCTCTTGTTTATTTTTCCACAAATGCAAGCATCCTATCAACACGGTTACACCCTTTCCTTTTCGGACTCGGTCACCCTTCTCTGTCATACCTATCCATCTACACCTTCGTTCCAATGCCGCGGAAATCCACCAAATGTCTGTACTACGGTGTGCTTCAACTGACCAGCTGACGGGTGTGGAGATTGTTCCCACTCTGTCGCTGCTGCAAACAGCACTGCCTTCTCTCATAAAAATGTCTTGGGTGGCCTCGTAAACGTGTTTTTGGAGGACAAATGTCTAGCAGTGGACACATTACTTGAAAGAGAATGTGTGTAATGA